>BQNB010118499.1:0-18471 GCA_026074375.1 Tanacetum coccineum | reverse complement strand
GGGCTAGAAATCTTTGTATTTTGAACAAGTGAAGCTTCGGGCTTATGTAACAAATACTTTGTTAAATCCAATGTATCGATTTTAAATGAATTTTTGGTCGTTCTATATATATCTTGTGTTATTGATCTATGAAGTAACACGCCCTGGACCCTTATTCCGCTGTGACCCAATTTGGGGGTGTTATAATAGTTGCTGGTATACAAACTCTTTGCTAACTTCACATCAGTGACAAACTTGCTCCATTTTGGTGGAAGAGCATTTGAAAACTTGGTATTGACTTGAACTTGATGCATTATCATCCTAATAGTATGCATGTCATTGATCAGCTGAGAAAATCTCTAGTAATACTCATACAATGTTTCACCCTGAAAGGAAGCAAACTTATCGAACAAGTTGTACAATCTGCATTCATGTTCTTGATATGATAATTCAGTGCCTTTTATTAGTAGCTTGACTCTATCCCAAATATCCTTAGTTGCCTCTTGATGATTTACAAGTGCATACACATTCGGTGAAAGACCGTGAAGAATGATATTTTTTACTTGAGCATCACAGTCATCTTGAAGTTGTTGTTCTTTAGTGAGTTCAGAATATTTCTTAGGTCGAGTTTGCCTATTTTCTTCAACAGTTGGGTAGACTAGTGGACCATTGTCGATTGAATCAAGCATCATCCTATCATTTTTCTTCCCTTTGATGAATAGACATATACGACTTGCCCATGAATCGTACATTGACTTTTCAAGCATTAGAGGACGGTTTTTAGCTCCAGCAACAATTATGTGTTCTGCTAAAGTAGTCATCTTGCTTCAATTGAAAAGTGAAATGATTAAAGATTGATCGAACAATAATAAAGGAGGATTGTGTTAAGAGATGTTGTTGACGGTGATTAAGATTGATATTTCATGGGATTTTACAAATCTTCACTAAAACCGAGAAATCCAAGTATTTCACGAGATTTTACAAAGTAAGACAAACCGTAGAAGATAAAACCTTTTTGTGATTAATGTAATGTTTCACTTGAAATATGACAATGTAATGTTTCGCTTGGTTTATGAAAATTGGATAGAGTTTCGTTTTACACAAGTACATATTTCACTTGAACTAACAACCTGTCATAAATCGCTTGCTAACATAAATCGCTTGCTAACATAAATAGCTTGTTGGCATATTTCGCCTGAAACATATTTCGCTTGACCTAAGAAAAATTAAGCAGAGTTTCGTTTCCTAGAAAAGACATAAATTGCTTGAAGTTAACCTGTCATAAATTGCTTGAAACATATTTCGCCTGAAACATATTCCGCTTACCTACATAAATCGCTAGCTTCAAACATTTTTCGTTGGCTTCAAATAAAACGTACTTTTTCACAAAAAATCACCAAAAACTTACCCTTTAGACATTTTACCTTTATTTTTCTTTCACAACTAGTTATCTTAGGCCTAGATCTTGCTTAAAAACATAGACTTTAACACTTTTAAACACAAAAATTCAGGCTATGATTTTGAATACACGAAACCAAAAGACAACTAAAAAAACACGATCTAAACAATATATAAACACACACAAGCTCAAGATATCACCTCATGGCGACCCATACCAATTGTAGATGTATCAAATCTCTTAACAAATAAACATAAGAAATTCTAGAAAGAGAAAGTGGGTTAAAACACTTAGTGTGAGAAAGAAAGGAAAATTATATTATGAAAGAACCAAATGAACAACCAACCCTCTCCAAGGTGTGGAGAGGGGTATTTATAACTATACTAGGCCAGTCACACATAAGGGAGACTTATGTTGACCCGGTTAGCTTGGTAAATTTCCAAATATTACGCTACAAGCTATTCTATAATATATTGATAGTGACTGAGTCTTTTCTCAATTTCTAACACGGTCTATATGATCCCTTCTTCTCATCACAATAATAATCCTTCAAACGACTTGGAAAGGGAATAGACACTTGGCTTGACTCGAACATCAGCTTACTGTTCTGTTGGGCTGATATGGCGTATTGGGATGATCCGATACGGCATTTCGGTGTCATATCAACTTCAACAGTAGTTAAATTGACTTGAAATGGTCCCTAGGGTTTGTTTCAGTAGAGTTAGGCAAACTTCCAAATCCTCTTTCTTGTAATACCTTGCTCATTTGCCCGATTTGAATCTCCAGAGTTTTTATTGAGGCTCCTTAGTTTCTGATAGCAGCATTAGTGGAAGCTCGTGTTTCCTTGATCAAATTGGAGTTTTCCTCATGTCTTTTTGCTGACTCATTCATAAACTTTCTCAGTGATTCTTCCATCGATTGTCTTCATTCTTGATACGAAGTATTTGCATTATTCCTTTGGTAGAATCCCGGAGTTGCTGTACTATATTGCCCTCCTTGTTGGAAAGGTACACCAAATTAAGTATAATAAGCTTCTTTAAGGGTTTTGCCTTCTTCTTTAAGTGGACAGTCTTTGGTGTAGTGGGGTCCTTTTCATTGCTCACATCCCACCTAAGCAGCATATACCTTTTCATTCACCTTCTTGATTTCTCTTCCAAGATTATTGAGTTGTGCTTGAATTGCAGCCAATCTGTCAAAAGTCTTAATACTTTTTGTCCTAGATTTTCCGTTGTTCCATTTTTGAGAATACTCGACCTTCTCTTGGATGGCTACTTTGGCATTAGCAGCTGTCTTAGTTGGTATGGCTCCCTTAGAATCAAGAATTTGTCTAGTCGGAACTTCCAATCCATTATAAAACAAGATCACCTCCTGCATCTCTGTTAAATAGTGTTGAGGGTACTTCATTAAGAGTTTTTTGAATCTTTCTAATGCTTAGTAAAAGGTTTCATTGGGTTCTTGCTAAAAGTTATTGATCTCCTCCATTTTCTTTGCAGTTCGAGCAGGTGGACAATACTTGCTTAGAAGTTTTACCTTCAGATCTTCCTAGGTTTTCATCGAACCAGATGGTTTGTTTCTTAGCCAATGACTTGCGGCTCCAGTTAGGGACATAGGGAAGGCTTGAAGCATTATTTGGTCTTGAGTTATATTAGGAATATGGAATAAATCGACAATCTCAAGAACTTTTTTAATATGTTCGTTTGCATCTTCATGATCCAAACCGCTGAAGGTGTTGTCTCGTAGTTCCTTAAGAAATTGGCCTTTTAGTTCAAAGTGATGTTTGTCATCGATTTTAAGCCTAATGACACCCGATCGATAGTCAACTTGGGTTTTGCTCATGTATTCTTTCATGGTTTTTGCCATTGTTTCTGCAACTTCTTCCATGGAATTTTCTTCTAGATCAGAAAATAGATCGAACACAGGCGATCTTGATTCGTCAAGACTTAGTGTCTTTAAAAGCTTCCTAGATGAGTGAAATTCTTGTTCTGGATCTTTGAACGGTGTAAATAGTTCCTTTGTTGAACTCCTTGTCATGCACTACCTGAAACAGAGGATAAACAATCAGTATGATAGGCTCGAGGGAAAGAAAAAAAAGAAAATCAAGCACGGAAATCAAATACGAAGAATATACGTCTGCTATTATATCAAATGATCGATACGCCATATTCAATTGATTTGAATATGCCGTATCAGTCTGCTGAATGAATACGCTGTATTGGATAAGAAAGTTAGATACACCGTATCCAATTCAGGTGAATACGCTGTATTAGGTTATCGACCAGAATAGTGTATAGAAAACAATTAGAACAAACACATAAAACAAATACACAAATAAAGCAAACAAATAAAAACAAATATACAGAATTTTACTGATGCGAGGGTCGTAATGACTTCAACAACAAGTTTTACAACTCCGTAGACAGAGTACCTAACCGTTGTAGTAGTAGTATAGGCAAGACTCGGGGGTTGTTATCGTTCTCTAGGGGCATAGGTTGGGAAGGCTTGATCACAGTCTAACAGAATTCTAGGGGTTGAGAGAAGATTAATTTTATGTTCTTATGTTTTATAGAAAGCAAGTAAATTTATAGTTTGAGAGGTTGGTTTATTTAACTAATAACTAAACTAATTAATATCTACCCTACTGGTGATAACTTTATGATAATTAAATGTATTTACTTAATCATGCATTACTTATCAGATTGCTTCTCTTAATCATGTTGCCTTGTCACACTTGTGATGATCTATGTAAGTATTTCCTAGGTCATGAACGAATTACACGAATCCGCCATCTATTTAATATTCTATTAAGGCAACGCACAAGTTAGGTAGTATGAAAACTATTACAAGGCCCCTAAGAATATATTAAATGCTTGTGAAATATCTTAAGAGGTATTAACCATATAAGGAGGTAAGGTAGTATGAAGAATGTTACCCGATGGTATCCTTTCTACGAACTCCTGTTTCCCTAGACGTGTCTACAGCGATACAGACAAAAAGCAGGTTTTCTAAAGCCTAACGCGAAGATTCATCAACAAGAAGCAACAGTAATAGGATCTACAATCTGACTTTCATGCAATCATATGCAAATACAAAGGAGGGTTTAGACTCGCATGTTATAGTTAAAGCAAGAAGATAAATCAATCACACAACATATAGACATATTGAATGATTAATGATAAATAACCTTACTTGAATTAAAACATGGATCCAAGGTAGTACAATAGGGTTTTGAGGCCCTAAAAACGACTATGAAGCTGCTACAAAAGCTTTAGTTCATCTCCCTAAAGTTATACAAAGTTACACACTTTTAACCCTAAAATCAATTTTATATTTATATAGATATCGCTACGACGGCGTCGCTTTGTACTCCTTACCCCGTCACCATGTAGATGCTTCTAGATCCACTTTAAGTTGGCCACATCCTGACGCCATCGCAGAATCTTTGACGCCGTCACTTTATGTTTGCGACGCCGTCTCCAGGCTCTAAGTGAATAATTCTTCATGGTTCTTGGTGTAGAGTCATAGTCTTGTCCGTTTCTTCTCCAAATGAGCCCAAAGCCAGAAGTCACCATTTATTCCTTCAATGTCTTCCAAGTGCTATAACATGAAAAAATACGATATAAGCACATCATCCTGGGGCATTTTTGCATGATTTCAGTGGGTTAAATGTATAACCCCCTTCATGAAATAGTGTATAAATGAATGCACATCATCAAACTACCTATACATAAAGGATGTGATTGTCCTCAAGCATAAATTGGGCTTTTATACCTAGTAAATTACAATTATGTGAGTCATTTAACTACTCTTTATAAAGGATTTTACAACACAAACCTTCTAGTACCTCGTAAATTTAAAAGCACTAAAATAGTATTTACTTGCACCTCACATAAGTGTTGAGATTCCTCTCTTTTTCTCAGGTGTATAATAAAGTATACTAATGGAGAAAGATAAATCAAACAGCTCATTACCTGTGCTATAGCATATATATTTACCTAGTCTTTCGTAAAGTGTTAAACCTCCATGCAGCATTGCGAAAGCATTATTCATTCATTATCTAAAGAGGTCTTTTAAGGGTTGTGAGGGTGTAGAGTGTAAGGCATAACTATATGAACAGACGAATGTTGGGATACGTTTGGGTTGGTGACTTTGGGTGAATTTGGAGAGGAAGGGTTAGTAATTTATTTATAAGAATCACATGTTGGTTTGTTGCTATAGCCAAGACTCAGACAAAAATATACAAACTCTTCTAAACTCGACTCCATTCTCTTTCTTTTTTCTCTTTCTTGACTCTCATATAAACATAGGAACTTAAAGCAATTGGTAGCCCGTACATTTTTTACATTTTTATTTGTATCTTGAGCTGTTGTATTATGAAGTAACGCTCCCTGACATATTTCCGCTGCGACACATTTTTGGGGGTGTTACATATAATGCATCATGAGGGTTTATAGATACACCCATACACTTGAACTTTTACATACTCGATTGTTTACAATCTAACTAATGACCCGATTTGAGGTGGATCAAAATAACATGGAGCTTATTGAGCTCTATCGGGGGTAATAAATTACTTCTTCCCTAATTCTTCATAAGATGAATACTACCATGAATCCCAATAATCCCAAAATAGTATTTACAAGGATAAGAACTTAGCAACCGTGTACTCAAATAATTAACTTGGGTTAAAACAATAATGTACTAAAGGTGAGTACATATAAGGTAGGCTAAGGAGATTTGGATGTAACGATTTGTTTAAGGGTTGACAATGCTCTTCATTAATAGTATGGCTTAACCAGAAAATTATGAGAACCGTGAAAAAGGATAGGCTCGGAAGGTTGTACTAGGGGTATCCCGCACTAAAAGTAAGTGCATGGCAAGGGTGTGGGATATTTATATAGTCGATGTGACCATAATAACAATTACAGATTTAAAACATGGGTTAATCCTAGTGCCTCTTATTTAACAAATCCTAATACTTACATGCTGTCTCAGAATGCATCACAAAAACAAGTTCTAGAATTTAATATACTACCGGCACACTCATATAATTTAATACCTATACCAATGCTCCAGAAAAGGCGACCTAGACCATACGTATACATCCGTAACGACGAAATAGACATATATGACTGCATTCAAACCTTAACTCGATAAAGCTAAAGGTACAAATTATCTTGGGTATCAATAATGGATACCTGAATTCCTAATGATCTAAAGGCAAACCTCACATTTTTGGGGTGGAATTTTGAGGGATTTTGTGCTAGTCATATACATTCCTATCCATGAGACGCTATTAATACTTGGTTTTCGTCGGTATGTGTCATAAAAAAATTTAAATTTTGGTCCAAATTACCTTTTATGCTATGTTTTGATATATTACCCATCATTTTAAGGAATAAGCAAATGGCAAATGAAGAAATAATTTCTAAGGCTTATTTTCCCCCTACACTTAAGTTGAACATTGTCCCTTATGTTCTATAGAAGTACCCGTAAAAACAAATAAAGAGAAAAGAAAACAAGTAAAAGAAACTGGTACTCCCCTGGTTTGCTCAATAATGGAGAAGAAACATGCGATAACTGGTTAAATCGTCCTCCAAGAGTCGTCTAATGAAACTTCCTAAGAACTTCCAAGCTTCTTCTCATCAAATATAACCTGTAATCAAAGACAAAGACAGTTATACCAAGCATAAAATCGGCGGGATAGATAAATATACAATGAGAGTTTAGAGTTTTGACTCTATAAAAGCAGTAATGAGAGTAATGATATAATTATAGGTTTTCTGCAGGTTTACAAAAGAATTACAAATTTTAAATATTGCACATCTTGTTTTTCAGAAATACTTGAAAATTCAAATTTTTACATAGCTGGAGACGCGACGCTGTCAGGATAAATCCTGACGCCGCCTCTAGCGTCTGTGAAAATTTCTTCTTTGTTTTTAATGAGAAATTTCCTGCAAGCATTTTTATTAGTCAAATCTGAAGAAAGCAATACATAAAAACCTAGAATTAATCATAACAATCATATGACTCGAAACTGAAGCGAATTAATCTAAATAATTTATTTTAAATGTTTGAATTTGGTTCTAAAAACCGGATATTTCCCCTACACTTATTTTGTTGCAAAATACCTTTGATTGCAAATAAGACGAAGTTACAAACAAACAAAGCATGATTACAAAATAATTCAAACATAATAAAACAAACAATGAAGAATTAAAACACAAGATACTTCTAATTTGCGGGAAAAGTAAATATTGGGTTACCTCACAAAAAGCGCTTTTCTTTATTTACGAGTCTTGTATCTAGACTCGAAGTCACACGTTCTTACATGACTTCTCCTTCATCATCCATTCCTATCATATATTTGGGTCCAAGCTCTAGGCATTCTTTATAAAATCCTAATATCTTGCTCATCACGTACTCTACTCCTCTTCTTCTTTCTTCATCGTTCCTAAGGTAGACTGATTTTGTGTGCTCTTTTTCTAAGTCCGACAGTGAGTTGTACTGTTCTATCTTATAGGGCATCTTATAGGCAAATTCATTAGTCCCGTTGGTGAACCTAACTACACCTTCAGGTGGGTCATGAGTCATGTTGGATATTTCAACAAAAGGCCTCCCTAGCATTACTTGCGACAACCTAGGGTCTATGATTGAACTAATATCCTTGACAATCATGAAGTCTATGACATAGATGAAGTTTCCTACAAAAACATGCATCCCGTTAATCCTTCCTGTGAAATTGCTAACTCCTCTATTCGAGCTTTCCCTAGGGTCAAGTTTTCTTCTCATGATCTAATTATACATCATCCGGGTCATAATATTTAGAGGGGAGTTAGGGTCAATGTAAGCTTTTTCCACATGCACATGTCCAATATTGCATGGTATCTTGAGGTTTGATGGGCATCCTTCTGTGATGATGGGGTTCCTTAGAAATATAGAAGGGATTGGACCACACATAAGGTATTTGTGATATGCTAGTTCACTCCTAGTTGGGAATATGTCAAAATATTCCACTTCTTGTTCTCATGCTTCGGGTTCCTCCATGCGGGAATCATCATTCTTTTGGACTATCTCAATAAACATTACATCGCCGTCATCCCCTTTGGTGTAAACAAGTTTGGTGTTAGAGGATTGAGGAACCAACCCGAGCGATTCGAAGAATGAATTGAGTTTGAGGACTTTTTCGGTGATGAATAAAATTGATGGATCATGTGGTGAGGAAGGGTTGACATGGATATTTTTCGGGTTTTCCTTCTCTTCTTCCTCATTCTCTTTTGGTTTGTCATTATGGGAGCCACTCTGTTGCTTGGGGTGGATTGTGACGGCGTTGATCGAACCATGGATATGGGTTGAGCATTGCGGGTCTTCAGTTGGGTAAGAACAAGCAGACAAAACTGGATAAGTACTCAGTTTTGGGTTCTTAACCTTGTTACTAGGTAGTGCTCCTACTATTCGATCGGTGATGACCTTCAACACTGTGTCTATTTTGTTGTTCATCTCTCTTTGTTGTTGTTGGAAATCGGCTTCGAACTTGGACAATCTAGCGTCTTGAGATGCCATGAAGTTGGATATCAATCCTTTAAGATTTGATTGATTGTTAAAGCTTTGAGGACGGTTGTTAAAGGAACGATTCAGGATCGGACCGTTGGGTTAGAACCGGTTAGGTGGGTTTGAAAAATTATTTTGGGAATTTTAGGGTTGTCTCCACCTAAGGTTTGGGTGACTTTTCCATGACGGATTATACATGTCACCAAAATTGTTTTGCTCGGGCTTAAAAGTGTACCACTTACCTCCCGCTTCATCGATACGTGAGGATGCATATTCAACAAAGGTTTATTCAGAATCTTCCATGCAATACTGAGTGTTATGGGGACCACTGCAGATCTCACATGAGGTAGTGATTTTGTTCACTTGAGTAGGTTGCATTAGAGAAAGACGAGCTTCCAGCAAGCGTTGGACTTGATTTTCGAGCTCGATTAGACGGCTGTCGAATGTAATCGGGACATCTTGAGGCAAAGTGATTGCCTTAATTGGCTTAGCGAAATCCCTTGGGTCATTCCAACTTATGTTGTCATAGAGGGTGAGGTCCTTTAATAATGCCCAGGATTCTTTGGCGTTTCGGTCATGAAGCTTACCACCGACCGATTCGTCGATGGTTCATCTTGTGACGGGATTGACATGGCCATAAAAAATTTGGACTTAGAGCTAAAGGTCGATGCCATGATGAGGGACTTTTTGGAGTAAGTCCCTGAAACGAGTCCATGCTTCTGAGAGAGATTCTCCTTGATGTTGTTGGAACATCAAGATATCATTGCGGAGTTTTGCGGTCATTCCTTGTGGAAAGAATTGAGCAAGGAAATTATTAGTAAGATCCTCCCATGTGATGATGGATCCTGCTGGAAGACGTTCAAGCCAATTGCTTGCTTGATCGCGAAGGGAAAATTGAAATAAATGCAGGCGCGTTCTTTCCCTGTTTTCACCGTCAAGGTCAAGTAAGTCCACAAGTTTTAGGAAATCCTTGAGGTGTTGGTTTGGATCCTCAGACCGAAGTCCATAGAATAAGCATCCATTTTACACCAACCAGATGGTGTGAGATCGAAGAGGTACCATGTTTTTCCCTACGGGGAGGTCAATGGTATTCTTGTAGCCTTCGTGGCTAGGTTTGGAGTAATCTCCAAAAGTACGGATAGGATTCTTGTCTCCCATTGAGGTTGACGAGAATGGATTACGAAACAGATAACACAAAGAAAAGATAGACTGCGAGAAAGCTAATATGTGGAATTAAAATCTCACTTGAAAGGATTCAAGCAAGTAGAATTAAGTTAAACAATGATCAAAACCTAACTATTTCCCACGCAGTTGCGCCAAAAACTTGATGTGAGGGTCGTAATGACTTCAACGAGAAGTTTTACAACTCCCTAGGCAGAGTACATAACTGTTGTAGTAGTAGTATAGTCAAGACTCGAGGTTGTTATCGTTTTCTAGGGGAATAGGTTAGGAAGGCTTGATTACGGTCTAAAAGAATTCTAGGGGGTGAGAGAAGATTATTTTTATGTTTTTATGTTTTACTTCATTTTGATACTGCTTCAGAATGTCAAAAAGTGTGTGATATGAGATGGTGTCTATTTCTTTTGATTGCTTGACAACCGTCACAAATCTTGACCATTCTGGTTGAAGTTGTTGAAGAAATTGAACATTCACTTGCATTGTAGTAACTTGCAAGTTGTTCCTTGTCAATTCATTCATCAGTTTATAAAACCGTGAGTAATACGACTCCATTGATTCTCCATCTCGAGAAGTAAACTTCCCAAATTCCCAGAACAGATTGGTCTTTACATCTTGTACGTTCAATGATTCACCCTGTTGTAGCCTTTCAATGGCTATCCACATCTCATTCGCTGTTTTACAAGCATCAACAGTGGAATAGATATCATCTCCAATACCAGTTAAAAGCAAGAAAATTGCTTCTTTTTCAGACAGAAAGTGTTCTTTGTTCTCTGGAGTCATGTTCAATACTGTTTCAATTGTTGTATGTTGTTGTATTGCAGGATTACCTTCCGTTGCAGCAACAGCTTGAACTAGTACAGTAGATGGCACGTAGGGACCAGATAGTATGCTTTTTCTCAGTCCCTCACCATTTGGTTTCGTGTCAATGTACCGTAGAAAACGTGATCTCCATTGTGAATATCTTCCTGGTCCAAGCATTGGTGGACGATCTTTTGAACCAGCTGCCATGATATTGTTGTGCATTTGACTATCTGTTGAGGATGTATTGACTGGAGTAGACATGATGAATGAATGGTTATGAATTATGAAGTGTGAAAGTTGTTGGATCTTTAGTGGATGTAATGTGATTGAGGTTGTGGTTTTTGATTACAATTATCGTTCACGGGATTTTACAGGTCTATGATTAAAACCGATAAGAAGTTAACGGGATTTTACAAAATCAATAGAAAACCGTGAATGAGTAATTGATTGTGTTTAAGGTTTGTTTGTTGTGAATTGATTGTCTTTTAAGAGCTTGTGTATGGTTTAGGTTGATGTTTGTTGCTATTGGTTAAGTGTCGATTAAAGTTCAAAGTCCGAGGATAAAATGCAATGTTGGAAAAAATCCAAGTGGTGAATCAGTGTGTTAAATCGCTGGATCAGTGTGTTAAATCGCTGGATTAGAGGTAAACCGCTGGCTTAAATCGCTGGTTTAATTCACCTGCTTAATTCACCTGTTTGGAAATTGCATGTTTCGCTTGGAATTTTGCATATTTCGCTTGGGGCTTGCATATTTCGCTTCTAACTTGCATATTTCGCTTAGACTTGTCATATTTCGCTTGATTACTCAAACTGTCATATTTCGCTTTAAAATGACATATTTCGCTTGCAAAGTTACATATTTCGCTTGCCTAATGACATATTTCGCTTCAAAGTTGTCATATTTCGCTTGAAACATGTTTCGCTTCATTCAAAAACATATTCCGCTTCCTTCAAACATATTTCGCTTGATTCATACCTGCATATTTCTCTTCGAGCAAAATACGTATTTTTCACACAAAATCACCAAAATCAAACCCTTTATGACCTTTTAACTTGATTTTTCTTGCACAACTAGTTACCTTATGCCTAGATCTTGCTTAAACACATAAACATAAACACATCTAAGCACAAAAATCCGGGTTAGACTTTTTGAACCAAGAACAAATAAAGTTACTTACTAACTCACGAATTTGATCTTGTTTAGCCACAAGAATCATACACAAATCCACTGTAGCTCTGATGCCAATTGTAGGATCCCGTATAACACTTCACTTCATATCATACAACACGAATCGAAGAAGAAAAGAGAATAAGGAATGAAGGTTTTAGAGAGAGAAACAGGAGAGAGAGTTGATAGAGAATATAGAAAAGGAAATGAGAAAGACATATTAAAGTGAACTCTTGCTTACCTTTTCTAAAGAGGAAAAGGTATATATACCCTGACACTTTAAAGTGACGTGCGGGATATTTGACTAGGACTCGGGCTCAGGTTTTGCTTGGGATTAAACCCGAAACATATACAATATTAGATTAACTATCGAGCCTGATTCCTGATATTATACTATTACAACATTAACTAATTAAATAACCAAGACTCGTACACGTAATGAACGAACTTCCTGTTCGGATCAATATTTTGAGGCTAACATTTGGGCATATTTGCATGATTTTGGGAGTTAAATGACCCTGAAATAGTGTATAAAATGACACCTCATTATTTACAAAATTTTACAATAATCTAAATTACACTAATTCTAGGGGTTAAGTTAATCTAATGTAAAAAACCAAAATATTAAATAAAAGTAAAGATTTACAATTTCACTCCTCGACAATGTCGCTAAAAACTTGATTGTGTCGTCGTGTAGGTTGTTATTTTATTCAAGTTTTACATTTATATTTTTCCGACTTTACCTAAAACAACACTTTAACGGGCAATGTACCCGATTAGATGTAGTTTTGTTGGTAAGTAGGTTGTCGATCACTAAGAGCGAGAACGAAATCTTATTTCTATCAATATTTTGGTTAACTAAACTAGGTTAGTGTAAACTATTTTAGTTCTAATCTATGTTAAACCTATGCTGAACCTATGTTAATCCTAATTCTAACGGATAAAGGAGGGTTTTCAGTCTGAGAGACTGGCACAGGTTTGTGGTAACTTAGATCAATTTAAGACACAATAACACATGTAAGCAGATAGACAAAAGATAGAAGAGCGGTCTAGCCAAATAATAGAAAACTGTTTTAACCATGATTAATCTAATTAAAATGTTGGTTTGTTTATTTAGTGTAGTGAGTGCTTATCTCGAGGCAGCATATCATTCCAAGATTTAGGCGGGACTTCTTCCTAAAACCTAGACACGTAGAATTCTATCACAATTAAACGCATTTGCATAAAGGATCCTTTTTGTTATTTATAATCTATCTTAGGTGATTAATAATGGTGATCTTATTAAACCCTAGCTCATAGAGACTTTACTAACTTACTGCTTAATGGCAATTTATATTCTAGTAGTCCACTGTCTAAGTCTTTACCAAGAGAATTTGTACGTTATTTGTTGATCCTAGGTCACTTACTAGTCCAACTTGTTCACACATCCCAAAGGTAAAGATAGATCATTAATTATGATCCTATTGATCTAGATATATAAATCACTATATGGAGAGCCATCCTAGCATCTACCTAACTTGGTCGGTATCACTAGATCTAGTTGAATGATAGGTGGCATACAAAAGTATGTAAACAAGTATAAATTGATAAACATAAACAAGCAATCAATGATAAATTAAGCATTCGATATAAACAAACCAAACATTCAAATCTTCATAATCATGTCTAATACCTAAGGGTATTAGCCCTTAATCATCATAATCAATACAAGAGTAATAATTCAACCAAGGTAAACTAAACGAGTTAAACGAATGATACCAAAAATTAAACAATTACTAGAGTATGGGAGATTACAAGGTGTTTCCTATGGAATTAGTAGCTTCGCTTGACCTCTTCTGCTCTTCTTGTCTTCTAAAAATCGACTTTTGTGGTTAAGGAATCGAAAATATGATCAAGCACACTAAAAACCTATTTTTAGGTTTTCTATTTATACTGTCTAGAATTTGGTCGATATGGCGTATCAAGAGAGTTGGATACGGCGTATCGAGATTTCTTAGAGTAGGACTATGTTCAATATCTTCCAGAATATTTTATTACTATATTTTGGATATGGCATATAGAAGTGTTTTGGATATGGCGCATTGAGCTTGAATTCTTCATGGTTTCTTATGAAGTGCAGGCACAGATACGCCGTATCTTCCTTGATGGATACAGCGTATAGGATGTCAGAGTTAGTTTCTTCATATTTCTTCGTTTAAGCTCCATAATGCGTGCCTTTTAGCTAATCTTCATAAAGTACTCCATAATTACTACAATTCTTAAATATAAACGATTAATTACCAATTCTTGCAATAATTATACAAAATGGGTTATTTACATGGGATAAATGATGCTATAAAAGTGACGTTATTTGATGTCATCACATATTATTTGTTAATCTTAATAGTTTATTTAGATTGAAAACCAACTGATATGGTTTTACTTTTTTCAAGTGATTTGCTGATGCGTAAAATTGTTTTAAATAATTATTTGCCAAGTTTTAAATTTATAAAACTCGTCTACCAATACACGCACTAACGGGTAGAGAACTTGGTCGTATGTAGTGCAGTAGTTGGTAAATCTGAGGTCGTACCAAGAGCTAAGTTTACTAGTTCTAATTTGATTTTTCTTACGTTTGGAAGAATGGTTGAAAGATTGATTTTAAGAACTTAAGAAAAGTAAATGCAAAAAAGTAAATTGATAAAAGTAATCATGGAGAAAAGGGCGCTAGGCTAGCTATTTCATTACTACTGTTATGATTACGTTTTCCTATGTAATGTTCAATTACAACTTTCATTGGTGGATCTAATATCGATAGACCCGAATTGGCATTTGAGGTATGTCCTATACTTACTATGCGATCCCAATTCCCCTAGGATCACATCAGCAAGGCATCCAAGTTTGTAGTGGTTAATCCCCAACTATCCTTAAGACAAATTCTATAATCTATACAGATTATTAACCATCTCTGAAAGAGTTCCTGTGCTTTTTAAGTGTTTAATGTGACCAAGGCGATAATATGTTTAATTCCTACACTAGGGATAGGTGCCAATATACCCTAGTACCCCACTAAACCCATGTTCAACCGGTAAGTCTAATAACATGACTAATAAGATCCAAGCCACCCTTTACACTACCAAAACCTAAGGATGAATGAAATGCTATAAGGATATCTAATAAAACCATAATTAAACAGGAAATAACAATCATAACAACAGTAGATACATGGATAGGCCAACACTAAGAGTGCTTAGCCACTTATAGCAACAGTAAGACAAGAAAATGAAGAATCTTGGATTGATAATTCATAATTGTAACAATCCGCATTTTCAAGCCATTCTACGTCAATAAATATTCAACTATTTCTTTTTAACTTTTAATTTTCATCGTTTAGTTAAATCACGTAAACTAAAAATAATCGATTAACGTAAACCGACATTAAACAAATAAAAGTTTACGTCAAGCGATTATTATATAATTATTACGAAGATAATTTATAACTTTTCACTTTTTATTTTTATTCGTTACGTAAAACGTTTATGTTTTGCAATATATTGCATTT
Organism: Tanacetum coccineum; assembly: GCA_026074375.1. Classification (NCBI taxonomy): domain Eukaryota; kingdom Viridiplantae; phylum Streptophyta; class Magnoliopsida; order Asterales; family Asteraceae; genus Tanacetum; species Tanacetum coccineum. Next base: position 2,856 of record BQNB010118499.1, on the reverse strand, counting down.
GTGCATGCATGGAAGCACCAATACCTATCTATACTTCAACAAATACCCACCATTGTACTCAATACCAAAAATTATATAATCTCTTATATATGCATACCCATGTCCGGTTCTACAACACACCAACACAAGCAAATAATACCTTTTAGCATCTAGAAGGAAATATGTGCTTATTACTTAAACTACACTATCCTTTAACCATCATGTAAACCCTAAGCTATTATCCATGGGACTTGAAGTTTGATTTTGACCCTTTCTTTCACTCCTACCTACGACAATAAGAGGAAGAGAAGACCAAGCTTGTCCTTGCAAGGTCATTCCGTCTAATCCTGTGTGTTTACTAATCCTTGTAAATCTCTAAACCATGCTTCCTTTTCTCTTTTGCAAACCGGACCCCCTCTCCTAAGTCCATGGTTTTGCTAAGTGGTTTAGTAAATATTTTGACTATAAATAAGACACTATTATAAGCCTTTCACACACTCTTATTACTTGCAAAAAAAGATCAAAAACTCTCTTGTTTCTCTCTAAAACCTACGACAAGAAAAAGGTCCCAAAAAGAGTTCATAGTTTTCATTTCTACAACAATACAAGTATACAAGTGTGTTTAGAGTTAATATCTAAGGTATATCAAGTGGTTTTGCAAGATTAGGGTTTCATAAGAACAAGGGTTTTAAGAAAGGAATTTAGGGTTTTTCAAAGAAGAACTAGGGTTTTATAAAAGGATTTCGGGTTAAAGATTTAAGTTTAACTTTGTGTTCATCTATCCTTTCATTCATACAAGGTCTAACATCATCTCTACACTTTTATAATTATATCATTCTTATTTATTATCTTGTCAAATCACCATCTAGTTATTATTTTATAAAGTTGATAAAATAAAACAAGTTTATACATAATCAAGAAAATACATATTCATGGTGAAAAGGTGTTTAAAATATGTTAAAATGTGAGATACTATTTTATTTGGTATATTACAAGTGTTGGATAAATTATATAATTATTTGTTAAACTAATTATTACTAATTTATTTATATAGTTTTATAAATAAATAATTGTTCTAGATATTTTATTTGGACACATTGGACATAAAATAGATGGACATAAATTAGAAGACTTAAAGTATATTAATGATGTGGTATTAGTTAATTTAAAAGTCTTGTAATAATTATAGTTATAAAAATAGTTTTATAAATATATATATATATTCGAACAGATTGTATAATCTGGACAGGCACGAATTTTTATGCAAATTATAAACTTAAGATTATGATAGTAAATTTTGAGACAATTCAAATATATAAGAAACCTGTAAAACAAAGTTAAAACGAAGGAGATATCAATTTTACGAGATTTCGATAATTAAATATATAAAAAGTATTTTTATATATAACAGTTTATATAAACTGCTACTGTATAGAATTTTATATAATTTGTACACATGATATTTTGATAGATCATCTCGATACGAAACCGTGGATGTAAAGAACACCCAAAACGGAGTTAAAATAAGAAAGTTATGAATTTTTAAAGATCTCGAGAAATATATTAATTCTCACAGCTTTTATAAAGCTGTGAAAAACTGTGGAAAACTGCAGATTTCGAAATCGGTATTTTTGAGGGCTTTCGGGTTCGATTCTGCTAAAGTATAAAACTACAAACTTGTTCGAAATAATGTTCTACCCTAAATATCAAGTTTTCGGAACCTAGAAGTGTATAGATTGTGAACTAGAAATTATAAAAGCTAGATAACTTTTATATAAAATTTTCAGCACTTTTTATAAAAACATTGTTTGCTGTTAGGAACTTAAAATAAGGTCTACGAGTGTTTCCGGGTCCGTTTAGACTATAAAAACTTTAAGAAATAATGTAGTATTGCTTATATAATATTTAAACATGTTTTTAACTTTATAAATATTATTTTATAAAATAATTAAACTATTTATATAATGTCATTATATAAATAATAAAATGTAACACCCCCAAACTACGATACGCAACGGAATACAACATTTGGGGTGCTACTTCATAATACATGCACACGAGTCCCAGTAAACATTCAAAGATACGTCTATAAAACATAATTTCATTTATTAGTAAGATCATAGTTACATAGGTCCCAAAACTATTGTAGAAAATTTATTTCTACAAGTCACATCACGACTTCATTTCTAAAATATTTCTATTATTTATTGACACAAGTTCACCTAGTCAGCTTCCTTGATATCCGCGTTTCGTCCTATCCAAGCTATCTTCAATACCTAAACCTGAGATACATGCTTAAAAACGTCAACAAAACGTTGAGTGAATTCATAGAGTTTACAAATAACAGTCAGAATGCATATTTGGTTCAACAAAACATATAACATTGCTCGTAAGACAAGTTATAAAAAAATTTGATTTCCAACTAAATCAGCCCGTGCACCGAAACTTAACACATTCATTCACGTAGGACGAAATAATGTCCGAGAAGTATGCCACTTCTCCTAATACTAACTACAAAATGTCTGTTACAAGGTGCTCACCAACGGATTCATACCCCGGACAGAGTTGTTAAACCCAATAGATCTATTTAATGCATTAGCGTTCACCACCAACAAGGCAATTAACGGTCACACAGTAAAAGGCATATACCCAATAGTGAATGAAATCATATTTAGTATCAAATCACATTGCGTTCCCATTTTCAAAATAAGCAAGTATTCCCCTCGCGGATTTAAAAACATTTAAAACATTCAAAAGTGAGGCTATGAACTCACCTTGATCGAAGACGGCGATCAAATAATCGAAGCAATACTGAACAATCGGCAAAACGATCACGACCTATCATTATGTCGCTTAATTATTATACTTCTAAAGTAC
>BQNB010118498.1:0-20981 GCA_026074375.1 Tanacetum coccineum | reverse complement strand
TCTAGCCTTTTGCTTATTTCTTTTTCCTGTTCTTTTTACTTGCTCTTCTTCCTTTACTTCAGCAACTTTTTCTCCTATATCTGGAACTTCTTTATCATCAAACCTTTGTTTCTTTGAGGTCTTTATCTGAATCTCTTCTCTATATCTTTTCAATTTTGACTTTGTAGCTTCAAGATTTATAGGAACAAAAGTATCAATCTGCTGAACTAATTTATCAAACTCTTCTTTAATCTCTTCAAACTTCAACTTTTTTAACTGAGAAAGCTTCCAAGTTCCTTGATTCTTAAGATAGTTTGACATATAGATTCTTAACTATGATTGAGTCATGGGTTTGTTTCTTTTTGCCTTAGCTCTTTCCTTTGCAAAGTGTCTCTTTCTTTAATTCACCATTTCTACCATTCTTTTTGCAAAATCTTGTTCATGCAAATCCTTTCCCAACACATCTTTTGTCAACTCTGCATTTGCTTCTAGCTTGGCTCTAATAGCATCCCAGTCTTCTTCAGTATAAAATTGAGCTTCAAATTGAACTTTAGCTTTTTTTTTCTTTTGTTGTTCTGATAAAGCTTCCTCTTCTGCCATTCTTTTAGCTAACATTTTATCTAAATGAATATGCTTTGCAACTTGTTCATCCAATTAAGCTTGCAACTTATAGCCTCTTCCAATCCAGCTTCCTCTTGTCTTATTTGTTCTTTAGTTTTGTGAGTAGCTTGGATGTCCTCTTCAACTACTGGATTCTTTCCTTTCCTTTGACCTCTTTTACTAGCAGTACCAGAATCAACTTTAGTACTACCAGTATTAACATCTTTAATACCAATATTAATCTCTTCTTCAACATCCAATCCAATATTAATATTCTTAGCCAATGACCTTGCTTTCCTCCTATATCTCTTGCCCTTATCAGTTGATTTTACCTTGCTACCACCATGAGAAGCAACCTTTGACAATGTGTTAGCTGCCTCTAAGATTGTAGGACTGATTTCTTCTTCTTGAGCCTCCCCTGAATCTTTTGTAGGAGTAAAAAAATCTGTTGACTTCTCTTTCATTTTCATGGATTCTCTTACCAAAAAAACTAGAGGATCATCATCAATATCCTGTATTATCCTCCCATGATCCTCTGGTTCTTCACCCTCTGATTCAGATATTACCACTTTATGTGTCTTTCTTTTTAATGCCTTTTCCATAATCTTTACCATTTTAACCAAGGTGAGAACTGCCTTTGGGATCCCTTCCAAAAGCCACAAAGCCTCTATTGTAATCTTCATAGTCTGAAAGATAAGCTTTGTTTCTAGTCATATGGCTAGAGCAGCCACTATCCACCACTGCACGATCCTGTAACAAGATCTCTGGATTGCCCTGCACAAAAAGTAAGAGAATTAGTATCTCTGAGGGATCCAAGCCATTACAGACTTGGAAATCCCTTTTGGGTCAACATACTCAACCTTCTTAAGCATGAATGATCTACTGTCTTTGGACACATGATCCAGGTAATTTCCCTTAGGCCTTCAAACCTATTTTGACTTTTTAAGGTCAGTGTTCAGCTTACCTTTACCAGTATTAACTACTGCTTTTTTCCCATCAGTAGTCATGTTTTTAACCCCAAAAATGTTAACTTCTTGTTTTAAGTCTTTGGTTCTAAAGGCTGGTTTTGTGTAGTAAGACCTCTTGATAGGTGAACATAAGCCTCTTGGTCTTACATTATCCATTCTTAGGTAAATGGGTCTAGAAGCATAAACAGGCCTAGCAGTATTAATACTTGGCCTAGCAGTACAAACAGGCCTAGCAGTATTAATACTTGGCCTAGCAGTACTAACAGGCCTAGTAGTACTAATACTTGGCCTAGCAGTACTAACAAATCCTATTCTTGTTAGCACTCCACCACTTTTAGACTTATACTATGTAATATGTGATGGAATCAAAATCTCATTGGGTGTAAAATAACTTTTCCAAAATGTAAAAGTACCATCAGTTGGATACCCCATATTACCCATCCCTTCAAAAATCTCTGTATTTGGCAACATGGAAATCCCTGAAGCATCTGCTAATTGAAGCTTACTTCGAACAGATTGCCTCAGGATTTGTATTACTCAAGAGTATCTATGGTTGCTTTAGTTATATAGTTCCTCTGCAAGAGTTTAGGCAGTTGCAGTTGCCAAAATGTTTGACTAGGGAGTCTTGGATTAGTGGGTTTGTGTGTCAAGGCATACCTGGATTTGCGAACCTTTAAAAAAAAATCTACTATCTCTGCAAACCCTGTACTTTCTTCAGGTTTCTTTAAGAATCCCACTTGGTTATGCTTGTCACAGTATTTCATGGAAGCCATTCTTTGAAATTATAGTAAAGAGGTTGTGATTGTTGGTTATGTCAAACTGGGTTTGACTCGTTTAGGTAACTTAGTACTGATTGTATCTGTAATTGACTTTATATGCGAAAAAAATGAATTGCAATTGGTACTCCGAGATAATAGGTCTCTTTTTAATGTAGAAAACGATGTAGGTGGAGTATAAAACAGTAATTATTCAATTGGTATCATTATCCAATTAAATATACCTGCAATTTGCTCTAACAGTCATATTTTAACGAAAGTCAAAGTTGTCTAGGACAAAACTGTACTATCGATAGTTACCAGTATTTATTTGGCTTATACAGACTTAAGTTCTGGCTAACCATTTTTAACCTCATATTGTCAGAACTAACAATAAGCTTACCAGGATTAAGTAGTAAACTACCAGAATTAATTATGACAATACCAGAATTAACTCTTGCACAACTTCAGTTCTACTTTAATCCATGCTCCAATCCTTCGTGCAATTTCAAAGTATAACCTGGAAACGTTCATGCCACATACAAAAACACACTACAAAAATGGCGAAGACACGAGGCTTATAGATCTATTTTATTTAATAACTAATAGAATTAATATATCTTTCATTCTAATGGTAGTAACTAGTATTACTTTATTTAAAAAACTATACATTTATCCTCCCTTAAGGTAGCTTTGGATGTTTCCTTTCCAATATTTACCTCGTACTTAGTGTACTTGGTCCATCTTAAGCTTTGGTCAATAGGCAGCTACATTTGAAATCTGTGTGAATGTTTCTCCACCCGAATGAGCTTCTTCTCATAAGAATCTCGTATAAAGTGGTGTCTGATCTCTATGTGCTTTGTCTTGGAGTGATATACCGGATTCTTCACAATGCAGATTGTGCTTTCATTATCAATGTGGATTTTAGTATTCATGAAATTGAAACCATCGTACCAACATTTATTTGAATCACAATACATTGTCAACAACAGCTTGCAGCAGCTACATATTAAGTTCTGTTGTAGAGGTAGTACTATTGTTTGTTTCCTTGCTTTGCACATGAAATTAATCTGCTTCAAGAATAAATTGACAACACGGTTGTGGATTTTCTATCTAAGTTTGCCCTAGCTGTGTCACTATCTGAGTAGCTTCAAGGTCAATAGATGATTCTCTTGGATTCCATAAGCCCATATTGGGGTTTGCCTTAAGGGGGGATTACTTTAGATTTCTTCAACAACATTAAGGTGTGATGTCTTGGGAGTCAACCTGAAAACGAGATCAAGCACATTACTGCAAACATTATATCAGGCTTAGAGGCAAGTTATAATACATGGAGACATATTCAGGATGGTATAAGTGTACATCCACTTCATCGCTCTTTATCTTTGTCAACGCATTCTTGGTCTCATTAAGGGTTATTGCAGTTTTCACACTTAGCAGGTTAAACTTTTTTAGGATGTTGAACTTACTTGCTTGAGAAAATAAATATTCCATTGTCTTTTGCTTGTCTTGCAATCCAAGTAAGAATATGAGTTCACCCATAGAACTCAATTTGAAATCTGTCTTTTCATCAATGCCTCAAATTCATAACACCATGACTTTTTAGTAGTGCCAAAAATGATATCATTACATACATTGAACACAGCATGATATCCTTCTTTGTCTTCTTAAAAAACACAGTCTTGTCAATTGTACCCTTATGTATCCACGTTCTATTAGAAATGTTGATAGAGTAGCATACAAGCTCCTTGGAGTTGATGTAGTCCATATTAAGCTTTGACAACCTTATAACCTTCTTAGGAATGATCAGGATCAATAAAACTAGGATGGTGAGACAACTTACTCCTCGTCATTCCTTTAGTTGGGGGGGGGACATCAAAAAGCACTTTTGGACTTCCATTTGGTATACCATGAACCCATAAATGAGGCAAGGTAAAAAATAAACCGAATAGCTTATATTCTTGACAAGGAGCAAAAAAACCTAATCAGAGTTAATACCTTCTTCTTGTCTGTGACTTCGGGCATAGTCTTGCCTTATTTTGACAAACTACTCCTAATTATCCCTTTTGTTTTTGTATACCCATTTTGTTCAATCACTTTTGCTCCATGATGGTAGATCTACTAGAATCCATACTTTTGTTTTTTTTTTGCAGCCTAAACTGTAACAACTCATCTTGCATTGCTTTAACCAACTGTCATTTTTAGAGCTTCAGAAATTTTTTTGGTTCTCTTAAAACATAAGAAGCCAGGCAAACAAAACAATGAATGTTGGATTCTGTGTGATTGTTCCTTTACTGCTTTTGAACATAACTTACAAGTGCATGTTCTCCTGAATTTTGCTGCACTCTGCTTCTAGTTTGTACAGATGACTTAGGATCACCTAGTATTTGACTTTGTGGGTGAATGTTATGTATCCTAAGAGTAGGAATTGGACTAACAGCTACTTCATGTTGTAAGTTGTTGGAATCTTGGACAACTACCACGCTCATCATAAGAAGCCTCATCAAAAATCCCTTTTTGAGGCTTGTTAAAGATTGTGAGCTCTGGCATATCTAGAATCAATCTTGATCAGCTATGTTGAAGTATTAACTGGACCACTCCGAATTAACTGAGGTAGTATGGTAGCTGGTGGGGGGATAGGGGGGGTTTTGTTTTTCAGTTATCCCTTAAATGCTTTGGAGCAAGTTCATCCAATTCTCTTCTAAAAGCTAGAATTTCAGGAGTATCTTCTGAAATGCCAGTAGAATAAGCCTCCTTCTCTTGTGTTTTAAGGTTTTGAAGCTCTGTCAAAAACTCCTCTGCCTTTGAATTAGTAGAAGACTTCCTTGGTCCAACTTTTGATGCAGTATGCCTGACTGCTGTAGGCACAACAATAAGCTCCTCAGCCTCATCTTCTTCCTCAGAAGCATTTGCATTAGGAGTTTGTAGTGTACCTGCACTGTTAGTCACTTCTGAAGTACCTGCATGTGGGTTAGTTTGATTCTCTAAAGACACAGGAATATAGTTCATAGAATCAGTTAGATAATCAATATCAAACATCCATCTATAACCTACTCCTTTCACATTAGGTTTTTCTTCAAGAAATTTTACATGCAGATTTACTTCTACCTTTTTGGTTACTAAATTATATACCCTAAAGGCTTTGCTATTTAGTGAGTAACCAACTAAGAAACCCTCATCACACTTTCCATCAAACTTGCCAAGCATACTTAGAGTATCTAAAATGGTAACATGGCACCCAAAAGGTCTTATGTAGCTAATAATTAGTTTTGGGCCAAACAAAAGCTCATAAGGAGTTTTGTTTTGAGGTTTAGTCACTCTTACCCTATTAAAGATATAGCAAAGCTTAGTACTAATGATTTAGCCCAAAAGTAGTTGGTAAGAGTGAGTCTGCTAGCATAGTCCTAGCGGCCTCAATTAAGGTCCTGTTCATTCTTTTAGCAACCCCATTCTGCTGTGGAGTCCTGGCATTGCTATACTCTTGTTTTATTCCCTTGTTCCCACAAAATTCAATCATATCCCTTTTCTTAAATTCAGTGCCATTATCTGTTTTATTAATCTAATGATTTTACCCTGTGATTAAGCTGGTTTTCAATTTGTCTAATAAAGTTTTAAAGGATGCCACTAGTTTCATCTTTTAGTGGGCCAAGAAAGAATAATCTATTTTTGGTCACTCATCAGTAATTACAAGGCATAACTTGCATGATTAATGGCTTTTTACAGAAGTAGGTCCAAAAGTTACTTATGCAAGGTGTATAATGGATCAGTGATTATTCTTTTAATTTAGCCTACAAGAGGCCTGTGTTCGCTTACCTTTTTGAAGGCATCACTTGTATGTTATTTCTGAAACCTTGGAAGGTATACCTCTTACAAGGTTTCCCTTCACTAGTTTGTTTAAGTTTTTAAAATTTATATGACCTAACCTCCTGTGCCACAATTTAGATTCATCAGATGTGGCTTTTGCAATCAAACAAGCATAATCTTTTGTGAGAGCTGGTGTCTTCATATCAAAACTGTACATATTGTGTTGCCTAGGGACCTTTAGAAGTATCTGATTTTCATCAGGCATCTTGAAGGTCAGGAGACACAACAAGACATTCATTCAGTAAAAAGAACCTTGTGCTGCTTATCACATATTTGTGATATTGAGAAAAGATTAAAATGCCCAAGTTCTTTTACAAAAGACACACTATCAAAATCTAAATTACCAACTCTTATTCTGCCTTTACCAGTTATGTAGCCTTTGCTACCTCCAAAGGTAACAGATCCCCCTTTGCATTCTTCAAAATCATCCAGGTGATCCTTGTTACCAGTCATGTACCCTGAGCATCCACTATCAAATTCCTTTGTCATCCATGTTATTAAGTGGATGATCTGCACATGAAAAGAGAAATTGTTTTCTTTAGGGACCCAGGGCCTTTCAGGCTTGGGTTGCCTTGTGGTCTTTACGCATTTTACAGTTCGATATAAAATGGATCCTTATTACAATTAGAGTTTGGTCTAGTTTTCCTCCAATTATAACCTGTTGAGGTCTTAAAATTGCAGTGCCCCAATTTCCCTTTACAGCATGAGTATAAGGACATTTTTGTTGTATTCTAAAATGGGTCTTTCATAGGTGATGTGATTTGAAAAAATTACTCTTTGATTAAACTTATTCACCTGGGGTCTTACAGGACTAAAACTGTTTGAGTTACTGGTATTTATTGGTTGTTTAGCTTTAACAGTATTAATATTAAAACTACCAGTATTAACATTAGACCTGACAGAATTAACATTTTGCCTAACAGAATTAACATTTGCCCTACCAGTATTAACATTAGGTCTAACAGAATTAACATTTTGCCTAACAACAATGAGTTGTACTGGTCTAGGTACAAAGTGATTAGCATGATTAACCCTATTTGCATTGTTCCATACTGGTTTGGCCACCCCATTACCAGTATTAAAAACCCTTTGTTTCTTAAGCTCAGCCTCTCTTGCCATTTTTTTTTCATAAAAGTCATAATCTCTGATCAAGTGACTTAGGCTATCACAAATAAAACACTTTTTCTTGATGAAAGAGTAACCTTCCTCTAGTTTTCTTTCCATCATTTCATTCCAATTCTTTTCGTTAACTTTAGGTGTCCCCTGATTTTTCATTGGTTGCCTAGGAGTTTTTACGTGTGTTACACAACTAGGTTCAGCTTCTTTTGGTTTTTTTGATGCAGACCGACTTCTTTCATTAGATGTAACAGAATTCTCACTGAATTTGTTATCTGAGAACTTAGTTTCAGGCTTTTGAGGTCCCTTTTTACCATAAACATACAAAGAATCATCAATTTCCTGTTGTGGTTGAGGAGTATAGTCCCTAGTTAAGGGATGTGGAACTCCTTTGAAATTATCAGTCTTTGAAAATCTACTGTAGAAAGGTTTGTCAACAAAATCTTCTTCTGTACAATTAAACAAATATGATTCTTTCTTCCTATAGGCTTAAAAACTCATCGTTTGATTTTATTGCATACCCTAAGCCAACTTTATAGTTGAAACTCATACCAGAATCAATAATTTCCAAAGGTTTTTAGAAGAATTCTTCATGAATCTATATTTATGCCAAATTGTTCTTTTCTCTTTTACGCTTTCATCTATTCTCTAGTATTTTGTAATCTTTTCATCTTTTTCATTTAATTCATTTGCCTGAAATGTAAAGCTGTTCATTTAAAGATTAATTGTTCTTTTGAAAATTTATACAACTTGAGCGTTAAATTTCTTTAACACTTGATCATAGGCAAGTATTTTTGCTTCTTGTTTACCTAACTGATTCGTTTGTTCATCACACAGGGTTTTAAGTTTATTATATGAATCAATGCAAGTTTTAGAACATAATGATACCTCATTATTTGAGCTGATTGCCATGAGTGCATGATTTGTCTCTACTTCTTCTACTGTATGTTCTCCCCAATTGACAACACCATCATCCGTAGTCAGTAAACAGTTCTGATTCTACTCTTTCTTTCCAGTTCCTTGATCTTGATAAAACAAGTCTCTCTTCTTTCCATCATTTGTCCCCTTGGATGTACATTCCCTAGTAAAATGACAAGTGTTGTGACATTTGAAACATTCAAGCTTCTTTTTGTTTCTTGGGTAAAAGGGACGATACCCCGGTAAAATAATTCAAGCTTCTTTTTGTCAAAACCAACAGGTTTGTTTCCATCAATCCGGACTCTCCTTCTAGTTTTCTTGTAAAACTTCTTCATTCGAATAGCAATCATTGCTATCTGCCAGTTTATGTCCATCTCTTCAATGTCTAAATCATCAATCTGTTCTAGGTCTTCATGAAGCAAGTCCAAATCTTCTGATTGTTTGACAAAGAGTGAATAAATAACTTCATCAGCAAAACCAACAGGAACTTCTCTTTCTAGAATATTGTTTGAAGAAGTAGAAGGAGTGTAAGTACTGTAGGCACCAGTATGACCAGACTTAACCTTGTTAGTGCTGCTCTTGCTGTGTGAAACAAAAGCAACATTTTGAGCACTTGCAGATGATTTTGAGGTACTTGTGAGTTCCTTCTCAAAGACCCTAATGTTTTATACAAGTCATTAATGGATAAAGTGTCAACATTTGGTTTGGTTCTCATTGTCATTGCCAGATTTGACCAAGCTAGGGGCAAAGATCTGAGAAACTTGTGATTTGCATCCTCAGTTGATACTTCAGCACCATGAGCTTCCAACTGTGAGAGTAGTTGTTGGAATCTGTCATATCCTTTTTCTAACCCTTCTGAACTTGATATAGTAAATGATTCAAACTGTTGTTTTAAAACAGCTTTCTGCATCTTCTTTGAATTTGTATTACCACCAAACCTAGTCCTTATTGCTTCCCAAATTTCTTTTGCATTGTCCATTCCATGAAATTGTAACACCCCCATTTTCGGGACAACGTAGCGGAACATATATGGGTGTTACTTCCTAGCACAATCACACATAATTCATAAAGAACGACTCAAAAGAGACGTTATAATAACATTGGTCCCAAAATAAACAAGTTTGACCAATATCCCATATTCAACATATGGTTAAACCATAGTACCATAAAAGTCACCCATCATAAGGTCAAGTTTCACAAAATACCAAATTGTATCATAAACTTTTTAACATGGGGATATTTTAGAAGTTCAAACATAAACCACGCAAGGCCATCCTCGTAAGCTCCAAGTCATCTATCATCCTTGATTACCTGAGATAAAACATGCTAAAAAGTCAACGAAACATTAAGTGAATTCATAGAGTTTTCATAAACCATAATATGAACACAAGTTTTATTTTATACATCATCTTATAACATTGTGGATCAAACAAGTTATATAAATATTTGCACCGAGCTCATGACACCGCAAGCGTTAACATCAACCACATATGTAATAAATTACCATATGTAATAAATTACCTTATGTAATAAACAATTTCTTTGCCCCCACATGAGGTATCATCGCCAATATACCTCATTTTTCTAATCACAAATCGTCCGTTCAAGGGTGTTCCCGCAATGGATCCAGACCCCGGACGGGGATGTCAACCCTAATAGATCTATCAAATGTATTAGCGCTTACAAAACCAAGTAATTAAACGGTTCATGAAATTAGGGACTTTATGCAAAATATAATCCAGGAACGGGTCCAACATACCAAACAATCTTGTGTTCAATTTTCAAAACAAGCATGTATCCCCCTCGCGGGTTTTCAATAAAAAAAATAAAGGTAAAGGCGAGGCTATGAACTCACCAAGTAAAGAAGAGACGAGAGAAATCGAGAAATTGAAACCACGAGAAACTCTAAGAAATTATTCGAGACCTACATAATAAGTCGCGACATGATATTATAAAGTATTCCAATACTTACATATAGTTATATAAGAACTAGTTTATAAAAATACAAAACATGTGCAACATTGAACCAAGATTTAACCTATGTATTTCTATCTCTAAATTAGTATATGACTTGTACTTATACTCAATTAAGTGCCTACTAAGTATCGCTTATCCAATCTTAACTTTTACTAAGTGGTCACAATTTTTATTTCACAAGAAAGGCGGAAAAACTTACGTTGCAGAATTTTAGTCATTTTCACAAGACCATATCTCTCAAACCATAAAAGATATGAATGTGAGGTTTTCACCCCTGGAATACTACATGAGTCTAGTTTCCAACACTTTTGGCCAATCAACTAAATCATTCACCAATCCACGGGAAATGGATGTTTACTAACTGAAGGTCAAACCAGAAAGTTGGCTGGAATTCTAATTTCTACGGTTTTGGTCATAAATCCTAATCTAAGATAGCAATGGATGCAAGGATAAGTGCTGGAGTTCCCTTTGGAGGTCTAGTACTGCTCCATGCCTTAAAACCCAAACTTTTAGTCCATAACGTTTTATATCCGAAGGTCCAGATTTGACCTACGATCGTAATTTGACCATAACTCCTTTATTCGGAGGAGTTGGTTGAGCATCCAACTCACCACATCAAGCCCTAAGTGTCTATTTTTCCAAATATCAAATAATAACAGTAGGCACAAGCCAAAATTTTTGAGAAAAAGGGTCGACAACCTGCTGTTGTCAAACAGTCTCAAAATCCTAGTCCTAAACCACTCTAAAACCTATCCAAACATCCTCTTATCACAATCCAATGCCACAACACGCCTTCTAAATCATATGTACAGCCAAGATACCATATGAATCATACTAACCCATAACCATTATAGATCAATCACATGCATGCCTCGAGGAACAAAGATCAAACTCATGCATCACTATAAAAAATAAATAATCATCTAAGGTTTTTAAAAGAGACTTACAACACAAATAGAGGCAAGATAGGAATCAAACACAAACCCAAAGGGGTGTGGGTTTGCTGCCATGGCCAAGGGAAGACCAAGACAAGACCGAAAATTGATTTTTGCTTACCCAAATACTTCACAATCGAACCCTAATTGCTTCTTTTACAACAAAAATCCCTAAAACTTAAAAATGGAAAATCTTCTAGAATTTAAGGGTTTGTAAAAATTGATGCATGAAGGCTTTTCATTGATGAAGAGTGATTGAGGTTTGTTATAGAGTTGATTTAGTGTAAAAAGGAATAGATTTTTGGTGGTTTTGAAGATCAAATGGTGGGTTTTGGTGGGTGAGGCGTCAAACCAGGGAAGGAAGGAGATGAATGATTTTTATCTGTGTTTTGGATTTGACAGTATGTGTGTGTGTCGATACATATAAATAAAAAGGGTTAATGGACATGGGTCTTGGGCCTAAACTAGTTAGTGGGTCAAGTTAAGTGAAATATAAGCATGAGGGTGTATGGCTTGGGCTTATGGCCGGTCTAAAGCAAGAGGGAGGAGTGGGTTTCAGCCCACTTCTTCCTAACTAACGATACTTATAATTCTCGGGCCCAAAAACCTTTCCTAGTCTGACACTTTTTCTTAAAACGAAAAATTTAACTCGGTTGCACATGTAAACTTTTAAAAATAAAATTTTATATAAAATAAAATATAACTGGCATTCGAGGCAAAATACGAAGTCGTTGATTTCTCGTTGCTCAAAAACGGTTAAATTTTAACGCATAGCATCTTTTTTCAAATCCGACGATTTTCTCCAAAATTGACAAAAGAACAAAATAGAAGATTTTCTATAATTTAGAAAATAAATATATAAGTCGAAATAAATAATGACCTTAAGTTCGGGTTCTTACAGTTTTCCCTCCTTTAGGAAGCGACGTCTCGGCGCTTGTCCTGCCTTGTTACGCGTCTTCTCGCAAAGAGATGAGGATACTTGCTCCTAAAGAAGTCCTCACGCTCCCATGTGAACTTCGGCCCCCGCCGCGAGTTCCAACGAACTTTGTTGTCGAGCTGAACTTCATCCAACGGAATGACCACATCATCATTCACAAAGCACCTCTTAAGATTAGAGACATGGAAAGTGTTATGAATTCCACGAAGCTTATCGGGCAATTCCAGCTTATATGCCACCGGCCCAATTCTTTCGATAACCTTGAATGGCCCAACAAACCGTGGACTTAACTTCCCACGTTTACCAAAACGTATGACACCCTTCCATGGTGACACTTTTAACATGACCTTGTCACCTACCTCAAATTCTGTCAATCTTCTTTTAAGATCAGCGTAGCTCTTTTGTCGACTCCTAGCAGTTAACAAACGGTTCTTAATTTGAACTATCTTTTCCGTGGTTTCTCGAACCAATTCCAGGCCAGTGAGTTGGCTTTTCCCAACCTCACTCCAACAAACTAGCGATCTACACTTTCGCCCATACAAAGCCTCAAACGGAGAGGCCTTAATGCTAGCATGGTAACTATTATTGTAAGAGAACTCAACTAAAGGCAAGTGTCTATCCCAACTTCTTCTAAAATCAATCACACATGCCCGAAGCATGTCTTCCAATGTTTGGATAGTCCTCTCGCTTTGCCCATCCGTTTCTGGGTGGTAAGCGGTACTTAAGTCCAATTGAGTCCCCAAGGCCTTTTGGAGAGATACCCAAAACCTTCGATGTGACAAAAACAAACTATCTATGTCAAAAAACCGACACCGGGCACACCATTGCCCTACACTCAATCCTCTTACAAGAATACAACTGAGAGCAACATCTCACACTATCGGTCTTCTTCATTGGTAAAAAGTGAGCTGATTTGGTCAATCGGTCCACGATGACCCAAATCGAATCATAACCACTTGGGGTCCTTAGAAGTCCAGATACGAAATCCATGGTCACTTTTTCCCATTTCCATTCGGGAATTTCCGGTTACTAAAGCAAGCATGAGGTTTACATGGAGATTCCGCCTAACCTTGGCACTGTTAAGCACTTGTCGATATATGTGGCGAATATCAGCTTCATATCGGCCACCATACAACCTTTCAAATCTTGAAACATTATTAGTAACCCCGGGTAAATCGAATATTTGGATTTATGCGACTCATGCATAATTAAATCTCTTAATCCTCCATAAAGCGGCAACCAGATGCACTTATCATGATACCTTATTCCATTTGTGCGAATTTCAAAGATTTGCTTTTGCATCCTTCCACGATTTTCCTTCTTCACCTTTCCCTCCTTTAGGGATTCAACTTGAGCTTCAAGAATTTGTTGCATTAAGTCCTTATGATCCGTGAGCATCAAAGATCTCACCCTCAAGGGCTTTTCCCTTTCCTTCCTACTTAGAGCATCGGCTTACCACGTTAGCCTACCCGGGTGTAACGGATTATCACAATCATAATCGCTCGAAGATTTCTATCCATCTTCCGCTGCCTCATGTTCAGATTCCTTTGGTCCAAAATATATGTAGGGCTTTTATGGATCCGTAAACACTGTGCACTTCACACCATACAAATAATGCCTCCATAGTCTAAGAGCAAAAACTACCGCACCCAATTCCAAATCATGGGTCGTATAGTTTTCCTCATGAGTCCTTAGTTGCCGGGATGCATACGCGATGACCTTCTCACGCTGCATCAACATAGCTCCATAAACCTTTCTAATGAGCACACAGTACACTTCAAAAATCTTCGGATCTCATCTGGCAATGCCATATAGGAGCATAATAATTTACCTTCAACAGCTGAAAATGCCTCCTCTTCTCTTCGCCCATTCATAGTCTTATTCTTTGAGTTAGCTTGGTAAGTGCTTGACGATTTAAAGAGAAACCCTCAATGAATCTCCGAGAATAGCCAGGATAACCCTAAGAACTGCCTTACCATCATCCTGAGAATCAGAGCAGACCAGCTCTTGATTGCATCAACCTTGTTGGGTCCCACGTGAACACTCCTGACTATTAATCACGTAGACCGAGAAAAAAAAAATATTTTTTTCACAAAATCTAACCAAAAATTCACATTTCGAAAACTTCGCATGCCCCAAAACTTCTCCTGTCTTGAAGTAATTCTATAATAATGTCTAAAGTACTCTTTATGCTCCTCCTTTTTTTTTTTTTTTTTTTTTTTATTTTTTTTTTTTTTTTATTCTTATTTTTTTTTTTTATTATTATTTTTTTTTTTTAAAATTTTTTTTTTTTATTATTTTTTTTTTTTTTTTTTTTTTTTTTTTTTTTTTTTTTTTTTTTTTTTTTTTTATTTTTTTTATTGTTTTTTTTTTATATTAATTTTTTATTATTTTTTATTTTTTTTTTATTTTTTTTTTTTTTTTTTTAATTTTTTTTTTATTTTTTTTTTTTTTAAATTAATTTTAAAAAAACCTTATTCTTAGAATAAAGTAAGGATGTCATCAATAAAACACAATCACAAATTTGTCGAGAAACGACTTACATACTCGATTCATCAAATCCATAAATACTGCGGGTGCAGTTGGTCAAACTAAAGCGGCATTACTGAAATTCATAGTGGCCATAACGAGTCTTGAATGCCATGATTGGAATATCCTTTATCTCGAACACTAAGCAGGTGGATGAAACCGGATCGCAAATCAATCTTCGAGTACACACTCGAGCCTTGAAGTTGGTCAAATAGATCATCAATCCTTGGGAGAGGATAACGATTCTTGATTGTCAATTTGTTTAGTTCGCGATAGTCTATGCACATGCGAAACGATCCATCCTTCTTCTTTACAAACAACACCGGAGCTCCCCACGGTGATGAACTCGGTCGAATAAATCCTTTATCCGATAACTCTTGCAACTGCCTAGCCAATTCTTTCATTTCTGACGGTGCTAATCGATAAGGCGCACGTGCCACAGGAGCGGCTCCTGGGACCAATTCAATCTCAAACTCCACTTGTCGAGACGTGGGAGACCCTGGCAATCCTCGGGAATACATCTTAGGAATTCCACAAATAACAGGCACAACCTCCATAAGTTCTCTCTGCTGGTTTCTTTTCAACGACTTGAGCAACAAACAAATAACTCCCACGATCCACATACTTCCTGACTTTCATGCACGACACCACCTTCAATCGAGACACACCATCATCACCCTTCACTACCAATGTCCTCTTCTTAAGGGGCACGTGCACTTCTTTCTTCCCACACACAATGACAGCATCATGCAAAACCAACCAATCCATTCCAATAATTACATCAAAAGTTCCCAGTTCTATGGGCATAAGGTCAATTTTGAATAGGTGGTTTACTAAGTTTAAAGCACAACCTCTTAAAATAGTATTGGTACTAACTACCCTTCCATCAGCCAATTTACATTTCACTAGCGTATGGGTCTACTTAAACGGGTACTATATCAATCCAGATGAACAAAATAACATTCACAAAACTTTATCGACCCCGAATCAAATAAAACTTTACGTAACGGTTATTAATAAGAACAAACCATCACCACAATTGTCCCTAAGTTCTGGTCACCATCTCTCAAAGCATATACTTGTCCAAGGGCTCCACTTCCTCCTGGGTTATTCTTCGCAGGACAATTAGCCTTAATGTGGCCTTTCTCCCTACACATCGGCTGGGCATTTGCACCAGTCGCTACCACCTTCGACCAACACTCTCTGGCTTTGTGACCAATTTTCCCACATTTATTGCACTTGATTAGACAGTTTCCGTAATGTTGCATTCCACACTTGTTACACTTCACATTTTGCCCAGCTTCATTTGTTTTTTGATTTCTAACATTTGTCATTGCTCTAACATTGCCCTGCCTCTGATTGTTTTGGTTGTTTCAGTTGGTGTTTCAGTACTGGTTTTGATTGTTGTTACGGTTGTTGTTGTAGTTACGATTGCTAGAGTAGTTTTTGTTGTTCCGGTTACTATTGTTATTTCCACCACCACTACTATTGCCTCCTTGGAAGTTCTCCCACTTCCTTTTCTTGTTATCAGCTTCTCTCTCTGCTCTTGCTTTGACCTTCTGTTCCATTAAAGTGTGCGCCATCCGCACAGCTTTGTTCAAAGTTGTTGGTTCAGATGATGTAACTTCTCCTTTGATATTTTCAAACAATCCACAGATATAGGCCTCAATCTTCTTTTGTTCCGTGGGCACCATCGCAGGGCACATTAACACTAGTTCATTGAAATGGGTGGTATAAGAGGAGATATCCGTCTCCTTGACCCTCAAGTTCCATAGGTCATTCTCCATCCTTTGGATCTCCTCAGGAGGACAAAATTCCCCCATTATCATTACCTTCATTGCTGCCTATGTTTTCCTTGTCACGGCTTCCATCCCCGAAGTAGCCACTTGTGAGTTCCACCATGTCAGGGCCCGATCCTGGTAGGTGGCAGCAGCAAACACTACCTTATTAGCTTTGATACATTTGCTCATAGTGAAAACCATCTCCGTCTTCTTAATCCATCTGATTAGACCTACTGCTCCTTCGTTTCCATGAAAGGTGATAGTTCTACACTTTATGAAATCTACAAAAGTACATTCCCGAGCAACGGGAGAAACATTAGGTCCTCCAGCACGATTTGCTTCATTTCGAACTCTCTCTCGCTCAGTCTAGATGGCGGCTTCAACACTTTCATGTATCATACGGTTTACGGTATCCTATGTCAACGGGGGAGGTGGGTTTCCTCTTAAGCTTCTTTTAGGCAGCATAGTTCTGTCACAACACAAAGAAAGATCACATGAGTTTTCATACCATGACATATCCATATCATGTACAAACAACTTAAGCATAACGCAAAGAAATGAAATGAGTACTCATACAATGATATGATCATAACATGTACAAATAATCACAACATAAAAGAAATCACAACACATCAAGTAGAATGTCAAAGTAGCCATTAGTCATTCATCACAAAGATTTCAGTACATGGTTGGATTTGTTTCACAAAAATATGGCGCATGCCATTGCAATCATTAGTACGAATCCTACAAACTGATATGTCCGGTTGTTAGTGATTTCAAACATAACAAAAAGCTAGGATGATACTAAACTACTTTGAGTCATGTGGTGTTCCACGCAACTTTGAGGGTTGTGGGTCTTCAGCAGCGGCAGCTTTATCATCATCATCCTCCATGAAGGTTACCGCCAAGGTGAGAAACGGGTGGTAATGGCTCGACTGGGTCAATAACCTCTAAATTATTCTCTTCATCATCAACCTCCATCTCTTTTTCTTCATCATCACCTTCTTCTGGCTCCTCTTCCAGATCTTCCTCAGGGTCCTCTTCTGAATCCTCCTCTGGGTCTTCTTCTTTTATCCAACCATTTTGATTATTAGGGATGTTACTCCTAATCTAGTGAGAGGCAAAACCATTTCAAAGACCTACGGGTTAAGCCAATGCGTGTTCAGGATTCACAGGAGTGGGCACAATAGCAGAAGCATTGACGTTGGGATCATTCGGGGGTACATTTGCCATGATTATCTACAATCATGCAAAATAGCATATAAGGTCACTATATTATATAATCAACTTATATAAGATATACATGGATGAATATCCATCCAAAATAATTTCAATAACTAATGAATAATATTCATTTAATCTTTATACATAAACAAATCTCTTTTGTTTAACATAATAATCCATATGCATTATATCATCATATATACATATTACAGTATTTACTTCATAAATACTACTCATCCATGATTAACCAAGCATAAAGCATAAACCATTACTTCAAAAAGTAAACTTACAGGAATGACTGGATGAATGCCACGAGGAGTATTTGCATGTGTAACCCAAAAATAGTTATAGTTTAGGTTTTTGAAAAGTTGACCTAGTTTTCTATAACATGTGGCTCTGGTACTAATCTGTAACACCCCTATTTTTGAGATAACGCAGCGGAACATATATGAGTGTTACTTCATAGCACAATCACACACATTTCATAAAGAACGACTCAAAAAGAGACGTTATAGTAACATTGGTCCTAAAATAAACAAGTTTGAACAATATCCCATTTTACAACATATGGTTAAACCGTAGTACCATAAAAGTCACCCATCATAAGATCAAGTTCCACAAAATACCAAATTGTATCATAAACATTTTAACATGGGGATAATTTAAAGTTTAAACATAAACCACGCGAGACTATCCTCATGAGCTTCAAATAATCCATCATCCTTGATTACCTGTGATAAAACATGCTAAAAAGTCAATGAAACGTTGAGTGAATTCATAGAGTTTTCATAAACCATAATATGAACACAAGTTTATTTTTATACATCATCTTATAACATTGTGGATCAAACAAGTTATATAAATATTTGCACCGAGCTCATGACACCGCAAGCGTTAACATCAACCACATATGTAATAAATTACCATATGATAAACAATTTATTTGCCCCCACACGAGGTATCATCGCCAATATACCTCATTTCTCTAATCACAAATCGTCCGTTCAAGGGTGTTCCCGCAATGGATCCAGACCCCGGACGGGGATGTCAACCCTAATAGATCTATCAAATGTATTAGCGCTTACTAATCCAAGCAATTAAGTGGTTCATCAAATTAGGGACTTTATGTGATAGGTACTCATGCAAAATATAATTCAGGAACGAGTCTAGCATACCAAACAATCCTTGTGTCAATTTTTAAATCAACATGTATCTCTCCCTCGAGGGTTTACCCATAAAACAAATAAAAGTAAGAGGCGAGGCTAAGAACTCACACTAGTAAAGAAGAGATGAAGAGCAATCGAGAAATTGAAACCACGAGAAACTCCAAGAAATTATTCAGGACCTACATAATAAGTCGCGACATAATATTATAAAGTATTCTAATACTTACATATAGTTATATAAGAACTAGTTTATAAAAATGCAAAACATGTGCAACATTGAACCGAGATTTAACCTATGTATTTCTATCTCTAAATTAGTATATGACCTGTACTTATACTCAATTAAGTGCCTACTAAGTATCGCTTATCCAATCTTAACTTTTACTAAGTGGTCACAATTTTTATTTCACAAGAAAGGCGGAAAAACTTACGTTGCAGAATTTTAGTCACATTCACAAGACCATATCTCTCAAACCATAAAAGATATGAATGTGAGGTTTTCACCCCTGGAAAACTACATGAGTCTAGTTTCCAAAACTTTTGGCCAATCAACTAAACCATTCACCAATCCACGGGAAATGGATTTTTACTAACTGAAGGTCAAACCAGAAAGTTGGCTGGAATTCTAATTTCTACGGTTTTGGCCATAAATCCTAATCTAAGATAGCAATGGATGCAAGGCCAAGTGCTGGAGTTCCCTTGGGAGGTCTAGTACTGCTCCATGCCTTAAAACCCAAACTTTTAGTCCATAAACCTGGAGGTTAACACGTTTTATATCCGAAGGTCCAGATTTGACCTACGATCGTAATTTGACCATAACTCCTTCATCCGGAGGAGTTGGTTGAGCATCCAACTCACCACATCAAGCCCTAAGTGTCTATTTTCCAAATATCAAATAATAACAGTAGGCACAAGCCAAAAATTTTGAGAAAAAGGGTCGACAACCTGCTGTTATCAAAACAGTCCCTAGATGATCCTTCTAAACCTATTTTAAACTCATCCAAACCACCATCAATCATCATGCAAGGCTACTAATCATCTCCCAAACACATCCCATACACTATAACATAACTTTTTAGATCAAACCAAAGATTCACAAGATCAAGGACATGCATGCTTGAAAAGACCATTAATCAACCACATGCATTATCACAAAAATTAAACAATTGAAATAGGTAAATTAGGGGTACTTACAACACTAAGAATGAAGGTAAAAGATCAAAACACAATCCCTAAGTTGGGGGTGTGGGCTGCCGAAACCAAGGAAGTAAGAACCCAAACCTTTCCTTGATTTTTATTTACCCAAATCCTTCACAATCAAACCCTAATTGCTTATTTTACAACAAAAATCCCTAAAACTTGAAAATGGAAAATCTTCTAGAATTCAAGGGTTTGTAAAACTTGATGCATGAAGGCTTTTCATTGATGAAGAGTGATTGGGGTTTGTTGTAGAGTTGATTTAGTGTAAAAAGGAATAGATTTTTGGGGGTTTTGAAGATCAAATGGTGGGTTTTGGTGAGTGAGGCGTCGAACTAGGGAAGGAGGGAGATGAATGATTTTTATCTCTGTTTTGGATTTGACAGTATGTGTGTGTGTCGATACATGTAAATAAAAAGGGTTAATGGACATGGGTCTTGGGCCTAAACTAGTTAATGGATCAAGTTAAGTGAAAATAAACATGAGGGTGTATGGCTTGGGCTTATGGCCGGTTCTAAAGCAAGAGGGAGGAGTGGGTTTCGGCCCACTTCTTCCTAACTAACGATACTTATAATTCTGGGCCCAAAAACCTTTCCTAGTCCGACACTTTTTCCTAAAACGCAAAATTTAACTCGATTGCACATGTAAACTTTAAAAAGTAAATTTTATATAAAATAAAGATATAATTGGCATTCGAGGCCAAATAATGGAGTAGTTGATTTCTCGTTGCTAAAAAAACGGTTAATATTCTTAACGCATAGCACTTTTTCTTAAATCCGATGATTTTCTCCAAAATCGAAAAAATAATAAAATGGAAAATTTTCTACAATTAGAAAATAAATATATATAAGTCAAAATAAATAATGACCTTAAGTTCGGGTTCTTACAGTTAGAATCGGAGAAACCCTCAAATTGATCTTTTGAAATGTCAAGAGGCAGAGAATTATCACGAAAAGGCACATCACACATATTGTCAGGAATACCCTCAGACTTACTTGGGATTTGGACAAGGTTCTCGACACTAGACTTTATTAA
>BQNB010118497.1:0-20981 GCA_026074375.1 Tanacetum coccineum | reverse complement strand
AAGTTTTAAAGTTAAAGGTTTAATATAAATTATAAAAATATATACAAAGGGTTAATTTTATAAATATATATAAACCAAGGGTATATATTGTCATTTTGCATTCTTAAAGGTATAAAATGTAATATTTTTATATAAATTATAAAAATATATTTAAATATTATAAGACTCGATTTTATTAAAACCCGACACATTTGTCGTTATCATTCATCGATCGAAACGTTATAAATCAATTATGTATTATATATATAACATCCACTAGCTTTTGAAGAAACCTAAAATGATAAAATCTTATCATTTAATCTATAACGTATCACGTTACTAGGGAATTTCATGTGAGGGGTTTCATTTGGGTAGACGTTTTGACGAGTTGCTGGATTTACGATTTAAAGTGTCCTAGCTCCTCAAACGTTTACTACATGACCTCTGAATTATGATAGCCCGAACAGTGATACAATATTTCCATAAATTAATAAATCAAAGTAAGATGTATGTTAAACTTTATAAAGTTTTGAAAACATAAACAATCACACTAAGACTTGACATATTACCCTCAGGTTGCGTGACGAGGCCGTTACTTTCATTTCATATACTTTTGCCATCAATCAGATTTCCCTGTTAAGGTGAGTTCGTAGCCTCGCTTTTAAATCTTTTGAATACTTTATAAACCCGCGAGGGGGATACATGCTTAAACCATGAATGCAAGTGTTTTTCCAACTGTATGCTATCCAGATATATTATTGCCTAAGTACCTTCTAGTGCCACTATTTCCATATCATGAACCATTAATTACTTGCGAGTAAACGCAAATATTATGGATAGATCTATTGGGGGTGACGACTCCCATTGGTATACCCGTTCATGGGGTAGCCAAACGCACTATATTTGACTTAATGGGTAACCTTGGCAAGTTACCTTTCCACGGGGACATTTGTTCCTCAACCAATGTCACTACGGTGATTTCCATGTTAACGTATTGATGTCATGAGCTTAGGGCAATAATACTGTTTTCTATGATAATTGTACTCATTGCAATTATTACTATTTATGGGTGTATAACAATGTAACCCACTATCTATGATGACTTGTATTCAACTATTTATCATAAACCTATGAATTTCACTCAACCATTGTGTTGACCTTTTTAGCATGTTTATCTTAGGTAATTGAGCAACTTATGGCACGAAGTGGCACGGACTTGAAGATGGCTAAATTGTTATCATTCAAACTTTATGTTTCTAGATTTTGGGACCTCTTTTTGTAAAAACTCTGATGAATAAATGAATGATAACAAAAAATTTCGCTGCTATATGTCAAAAATGAGGGTGTTACAGTTAGGAATTTAGTTTTTAGTAAAGTGACGATCATTATCGATCTCACAAGCCTTTGTAATAGTTAGACAATATCATGTAATATTTAGTAAGCTAAACGGGCCAAAGCATAGAAAGCCTATGGAAAACCCGGTTTATCCTTTGTATAAAATCCCTCTCCACACATGGAGAGGGTGTTGGTTGAATCATTTTACACACACATTTAGTGTGTTTTTCTATTTGTTTCTCCCTTCCACACTCTCTCTCTAGCTTTCTCTCTAGTTCATATTTGTGTGAAATCTAGGAACCTACAATTGGTATTGTTAGAAATACATAAAGTGTTGATCATTTATGAGATCTCAACGATCATCCCTTAGGGGGAGATTGTTAGAAATTCAGTTTTTAGTGAAGTGATGATCATTATCGATCTCACGAGCCTTTGTAATAGTTAGACAATATCATGTAATATTTAGTAAGCTAACCGGGCCAAATCATAGAAAGCCTATGACAAGCCCATGAAAAGCCCAGTTTATCCTTTGTATAAAAGCCCTCTCCACACATAGAGAGGGTGTTGGTTGAATTATTTTACACACACATTTAGTGTGTTTTTCTATATGTTTCTCCCTTCCACATTCTCTCTTTAGCTTTCTCTCTCTAGTTCATATTTGTGTGAAATCTAGGAACCTACAATTGGTATCAGAGCTATGAAGTGGGTTGAGTTGTTTCGTTGAGGTGATTAAGTGCTTATTGTTTTGACTTATTCAAGCTTATTTTTATAAACAAGTCACGGCTTTTCTACCAGCTTTTGACTTTTTGTTTCATTTTCAAACCACACAAACTTCACGGGTCTAACCATCCGGAATACAAATAACACAATAATACCTTCCAAAAGGGATTATTAATCACAATAAACCTCAAATCATCACATATCTCATAAAATCACCACTGTCAACACGGTACAAAATCTGAATAAACTAACAAAAGTCAAATAGTCAAAGGACTATAACTGAAATATTCAGAACACAAAAGGGCAAAGGTTATATTCTACCCCCCTTAAAAGAATTTCGTCCCCGAAATTAAACTACTAACATTACTAAACAAATGCGGGTACTTCAATTTCATCTGATCCTCACGTTCCCACGTGAATTCAGGGCCACGTTTCGAATTCCACCGAAATCCTACTACGCTCCAACTTCTTAAACTCTCTTTCCAAAATTTCCACAGGCTCTTCCATAAAATTTAACTTAGCATAAACTCGAATCTCATCTAAAGGCACTTGCAGTATTGGATCAGCCAAACACTTCTTAAGGTTCGACACGTGGAACGTGTCACGAACACCATTCAATTCCTCAGGTAAATCTAACCGATAGGCCATAGGGCCTACTTTTTCAATAATCTTAAACGGTCCAACAAACCTAGGTGTTAACTTCCCATTCTTCCCAAATCATACCACACCTTTCTAAGGCGATACTTTGAGCAAGACATAGTCACCTACACTAAACTCTAGAGGCTTCCTCCTCTTATTTCTAACGATCACGCGCAGCCTTAAGTCTATCCTTAATCTGCGAGATCTTCTCAGTAGTCTCTTGCACTAACTCAGGTCCTATCAACTGACCTTCTCCCACCTCAGCCCACATAATTGGCGAACGACACTTTCTACCATACAATGCCTCAAACGGAGCACATCTCACACTAGAATGATAACTATTGTTATACGAAAACTCCTTGGAAACCACTATGAATGCCAGTCCTATTCCTACAACCAGAATTCATAAGGATCATCCTAAAGACTAGATCATTGGAGACTAAATTCAGCTACTTGAACAAGGAGGATGACCAAGATTTCTGAAGAACATGCTATGGTCAGTTACATCAAAAAGCAGAGGAGAACAAATCACAAAGATTATCAGAACTGCTTATTTGCTTGTTTTCTCTCTCAAAATGAACCCAAAAAGGTGATTCAAGCTTTGACATATCCAAGCTATATAGAGGCAATGCAAGATAAGTTGCTACAATTTAGATTGCATAAGGTTTAGAGATTGGTTGATTTACCTAAAGGTAAACATGCCATTGGAACAAAATGGGTCTATAGAAACAAAAAAGATGAGAGTGGGATAGTAGTTAGAAACAAAGCAATAATGGAAGCATAAGGTTACACCCAAGAAGAAGGAATTGATTATATGATTTTTGCTCCTGTTGCTAGGATTGAAGTAATCAGGTTATTTCTAGCCTATGCATCATTTATGGAGTTTATTGTATACCAGATGGATGTGAAGAGTGCCTTTTTATATGGTACTATTGAAGAGGAGGTGTATGTGTGCCAACCTTCTAGTTTTGAAGATCCATATTTCCCTAATAAGGTTTATAAGGTAGAAAAAGCTTTATATTGTCTACATCAAGCTCCTAGAGCCTGGTATGAGACCTTGTCTACCTACTTATTGGAAAATGGATACATAAGAGGCACTATAGATAAAACTTTGTTCATCAAGAAGGATATAGGTGATATCCTGTTAGTACAGAGGTATGTTGATGATATCATCTTTGGGTCTACAATAAAGTCTTTATGTGTTGAATTTGAGCAGATGATGCACAAGAGATTCCAGATAAGTTCTATGGGGGAGCTCACTTTCTTCTTAGGATTGCAAGTACAACCGAAGGAGGATGGAATCTTCATTAGCCAAGACAAATATGTGGTTGATATATTAAAGAAGTTTGATTTTAACACTGTAAAGGCAACCAGCACTCCAATAGAGACTAACAAGGCATTGAACAAGGATGAAGAAGCTGGGGATATGGATGTTCACTTATATAGATCAATGATTGGATCATTGATGTACTTAACAGCTTCTAGGCATGACATAATGTTTTGCTGTTTGTGCTTGTGCAAGGTTCGAAGTTACACCAAAGATTTCACACCTTCTTACAGTGAAGAGGATCTTTAGATACTTAAAAGGATAAACTAAATTGGACCTTTGGTATCCTAGAGATTCACCATTTGACTTGGAAGCCTTTTCTGATAGTGATTCTGCTGGAGCTAGCCTTGACAGGAAATCCACAACAGGATGTTGTCAATTTCTTAGCAAAAGGTTGATTTCATGGCAATGTAAAAAGCAAACTATAGTTGCAAACTCTACTACTGAAGTAGAGTAGGTTGCTGCTGCTAATTATTGTGGACGGGTGTTATGGATTCAAAATCAAATGCTTGATTATGGGTTCAACTTCATGAACACCAAGATTCACATTGATAATGAAAGCACCATTTGTATTGTGAAGAATCCAATGGTTTATTCTAAAACCAAGCACATTAAAATAAGGCATCATTTCATCAGAGATTCTTATGAGAAGAAGTTAATTCAAGTGATCAAGATTCATACAGACCATAATGTTGCAGATCTTCTCACACAGGCTTTTGATGTTAGCATGTTTAAATTTCTGATTGCTAGCATTGGATTACTTAATTACTAAAGCATTGTTAGATGGGAGGTTAATTAAGATTGGATGAGGGGAAATGTAACATTCAGCAGAAGTGGATGAAGGGTCAGGACAACCCACTATGGCCCTCAACACACATTCCACAAGCTTGCTCAACTCTCTAATGAAGAACCAATCACTATTTTATAATCATATCAACTTCAAAAGACCCACAAACATAGGAAAGCCAAAAGGACCACTAAGATATCTCAGTCTAGTGGACCTATTAACCTTGTTGCAGATGAGACTGTCTATAAGGAGTGGGAAAACAAAATGGAAAGGGCTGCCACTACTGCTTTTAGCTTAGAAGTAGAGCATGACAGTGGTAACATAAATAGGACACAATACCTAGCAACACTTAATGAATCTCTTCCTTAGGTAACTGATTCAGGTAGTGGTCCCAGGTGCCAAGTTACCATATTGGGGGTGCAGAAGCTTAAACTAGGTTTGAGGCTGCATCTAAACAGCCTAATGATCCACCTATCTCAAGAGTTAACATACTTAGAAGTAGGGAGGACAACATGAAACTAAAGGAATTGATGGTATTTGTATAAAACTATCTAATATTGTGAGCAAAAAGAAAAGAGAGATGTGTGAAACAAAAACAGAAAGAGTGACTTAGTGAGCAAAAGAATTGAGAGATAAAGTGAGAATAAAAATAGAAAGAGAGCTTGTGAGAATCAAGAATGGTGATGGAAATACGTTTTGGAACAAAATTAAGGATAAAACTGGTATCTCAAAAGTTAATACTGCTAGGTATTACTTAGTACTGTTGGGCATATTTAGTACTGTTAGTCAGAAAAACTTAGTACTACTGGGCACTACTTAGTACTGTTAGGCTAATCTTAGTACTGTTATGATACCGTTAGTACTGTTTGAGGTATAACAGAATTTCCTTAATTATTTATAGCCGTTGAGATATTTATGCCAACAACTTAGCTTATAGGGGTCTATAATTTGGATATTTCTTGATCTTTCTTTCCTTTATAAGCTTTCTTCAAGATAAAGATTCAATCTTATTAAGTCGGTCTAATTACAACCTTAAGCTCTCTCTATAATATTTCAATTAACTTTGCTAAACTCACATACTCTCACAACCGCACCTATCCCAGACCTTATCAGACCTTTTTTACATCAAATAATGGCTAATTTGGAAGTTTCTGTGATACACACAAACATGTCGCTTACTTGCACAAAACAGAGGGAAGTGAAGGTTTTCACCAGATAGTGGATTTTCTCAATACAAGTCACATAAAGTATGCTCTCACTAAAAATCCTACTATCCATGTTTCACTCATCCAACAATTTTGGCAAACTGCTGCTGCAAACACCCTAGACTCTAGAGAAGTACAAATCACTGCTACAATAGATGGGAAAGTTAATCTTGTTTCTAAGGCATCTATCAGGAGGCATCTCAAGTTAGAAGACCCTGATGGTATTACTAGGTACTTTGCCATTACTGAAATCGTTTGAACAACTTACATTTAAAGGGTAATGTTTCCAACTCTGAAAAGTTGACCTTCCACAAGGGTCACTATTCCCCTCAATGAGATTCTTAATCTCAATACCATTCTTTATATTTAAGGTCCTAAGAAGAGTGCTTGTGGAATCATTTAATTATCAATATAGAAACTGCTATCAATTTGCTTGCACAAACAGGACTTTCACTTTCTAAAATGATTATGAAGGCATGGTGAAAAACTTTTAGATAGTAAGTCTAAATTTTTAATGTTTCCAAGATTTGTTCAAATCTTTTTGAACAAGCATAAGAGACATATTCTACCTCAAAACATAACTTATTTTTCTCCTACCATCACACAAAAACTATTTAGCAATACGAGAAGGGCTTCTAAGGGATACACTAGGGTGGACATTCCTTTTTTTCCAACAATGCTTGTTCAAATTCCAATTTTGCAGGGTGACGGATCAACAGTCCCAGTTGAGTCCCATCACACACCCTTAGGTGCTCCAACAACCTCACAACCACTACTTTCATCACCCTCAAGGATACCAACCAGACAAGAAACTAAGGTTCCTCAGCCCAGTTCTCCTACTTACATCAATGTAGCAGATGAGGCTGCATTCATAAGTGTAGATGTTGTTCATGGAGGTGCTGCCACTACTGTCTCTAGCATAGATGCAGGAACATGCAGTGAAACATCCTAAGGTCCCCTACCATGCCTCATGAATTACCTCTCCCAGTAGGTCACACACCTAGAAGTGATGAGGGCAGTATGACATTACATGAATTGACGATTCTATGTACAAAATTGTCAAACAAGTTACATACCACAACATACGTTTCTAAGCACAAACAAGTTTTCTGGATGCCCTATACCAGACGCTTGATATCTCTTTATATACTAGAGATATCTAGGTTTACAAAGGATAAGAACAAATTACAAAATATAAGAACAAATAATATCTTCCTAACATATAATATTATCTTATGTATCTTTATCTTAAGTAATCTTCTGAATCTTCAAAATCTTCCATCTTTTCAATAATTCCTTCTTTTGCTTTTAATCTTTTGTTCAATTATTTTATTCACTTTGTCTCATCAAATCAAGAATCCAACAATCCTTCCTCTAATATTGATGATGAGACAAAACAAACAAAGGTCGCGTACGACTTATCATAAAGCCAAAGCTTCCCTTGAAGTTGAGATGTGATCATATCCCTGAATGAAACAAAAACTTCCCCTTTCCTTTGTAACCTGCCATGTCACCACACATAATAAGCTGCAAATCATATCTCTGTAATCTTCTTCCTCTTTTTCTCATAATCGAATAAGTCTCTTTTGAAGATATGCAACTTGGATCATAACAACTACAAATCATATACTAAAACTACTAATCCATCCTTTTAATGACTCAAATTGCCCACCATTACACACAATAAGAAAAATGAATCTGAGCAGTAGAAATATGTAACACCTCCATTTTCACATATAGCAGCAGAAGCTAAGTTTTGGGGTATTACTTCATGAATCAACAGTCACAATCATAGAAAATGACTCATAAAGAGACGTTTTAGAAATTTAGTTATCATTCAATATAATTAGAGTTTTACAAATATAGAGGTCCCAAAATCTATATGAAAACATAAAGTTTAAATGATAACAAGTTTGGACGTCCTCAAGTCCAATTCCACTCTGTGCCATAGGTTGCTCAATTACCTGAGATAAACATACTAAAAGGGTCAACACAAAGGTTGAGTGAAATTCATAGGTTTGAAATGTAATAGTTGAATACAAGTCATTGTAGTGGTAATAGTTGCATGCATTCACAATTATCATGGAAAACAGTATTATTTCCTTAAGCTCATGCAACCAAACATTAACCATAATTCAAGTTGTTACAAATTGTTTCTATATGGGTGCCTCTACCCAAAGATGTTGTGGGAGCCTCTACCCAAAGATGTGGTGGGAGCCTCTACCCAAACATGTTGTGGGAGCTTATACCCAAAGATGTGCTGGGAGCCTCTACCCAAAGATGTTGTGGATGCCTCATGGCAAATGAAGGTAACTTAGGCAATAATATATCAGGATAGCATACAGTTGGAAAACACTTGTATTCATGGTTTATAGCACGTATCCCCCTCGCGGATTTATAAAACAAACCAAAAAATTTTTAAAATGCAAGGCTATGAACTCACCTTGATAAGGTAGTTGATTAATTTGAAATTTAATTCAAATAGGAAGTAAACAGCCTCGTCACGCAACCTGGGGTAATATGTCAAGTCTTAGTTTGATTGTTGATATTACAAACTTTATTTCATAAAGTTTAACGGTTTTTGGTTTGATAACTTGTGAAAATATCGTATCACTGTTCGGGCTATCATAATCCAGCAAGGTCATGTAGTAAACATTTGAGGAGCTAGGACACTTTAAATCGTAAATCCAGCAACTCGTCAAAAGGTCTACTCAAATGAAACCCCTCACATGAAACTCCCTAGAACTTGATACGTTATAAGATTTAAATGTTAAGGTGTTTTATCTTTAAGTTTCTTCAAAAGCTAGCGGATGATATATTATGTTAAATATATAACATAATTGATTTTATAGTGTTTCGATCGAATGATAACGACAAATGTGTCGGGTTTTAATAAAATCGAGTCTTATAATATTTAAATATATTTTTATAATTAACATAAAAATATTTCATTTTATACCTTTAAGAATGTACAATGACAATATATACCCATAATATATAAGAATATATATATATATATATATATATATATATAGTATATATAATATATATATATAAATATATTTATATATATATATATTTACAAAATTAACCCTTTAATATTATATTTTTAAACATAACCTTTAACTTTAAGTATGAAAAAACAACCCCTGAGTTTTAACTTAGGATCTAATTCGACACCGACAGACATACACTTCAGATCTCACACTTCTAGTTTATATGTTTCAAGAATTTGCAATATATACCTCTTTGCATGAAAACAATTGCGAATTAAGTCCAAAAACCATAATATTGATATTTTTGAAATCTAAAAGAGTTTTGCAGCTTATGGCTTATTAGAATATGCTAAAATAAGTTAAATTTAGGAGCTTAAAGCTTATTGAAAGAGCTTGATAACAGCTTATGGCTTATAGCTTGTTAGATACATGAAAAGAGCTTTTTAGGGTTTTTAGAGTGCGTTTGGTTTAGGAAAACCAAATGAGTAAGCTTTAGGGTTTAAGGGCTGATTTCATGAGATCATAAGGATGTATAGGAGTTGATATATAATCTAAAACAATAGAAGAGCTTATGGGACAAGTTATAGCACTTACTAGCACACAAAATGGGTAAAATGGGTCGAAATGAGTAAAAACAACTCAAAAACTTTAGAAATGAATGAAGAGACTTCTTTCTTCTTGTTTCTTGGCTTCTACTTGCTGTAAAGTTTCTTCTTAATCTATCCCTTGGACATGTTAGATCATTATTTGAGTATGTGTTGAGTTTTAGAGATGAATTGGAAAGTATGTGTATGTTTCGTGTATATATAGGGTGAAAGAAAGAGTAAAGGCCAAATTGGATGGATTAGGGACCAAGTTTACTTAGAGTGGTGGCCAAGGGTTTTGTTTGGTGTACAGGGATGGTGACAAGGTGGTGATGAGGTCATGGAGCTACTTGCGGTGCTTGAGGTGGCTAGCAAGGTGGTGATCCATGGTGGAGTAGGTTGGTTGCTTGGTTGATACATCCATTAAAGTTCATGGCTTTTATGGACAGCCAACATCGTCTTGTAAAATGGTATGTCATTTACAAACCGAAATTCCGATTAAGCTCAAATCATGAGCATGGTTAGATATTTGGTCCTCTACAACGTTTTAGTTTTACATATTTAGGGTCAACTAAACAAAAATTTTAGAGATAACAGCTATTTACTACAGGTGTGCAGAATCTGCGCACCTTTGCCATTTCAGCTATAACTAATTCATTTGACATCGAATCAGGTCGAGTCAACCGGAAAAATGATCACAAGACATAGGGCTACAACCTAGTATTTTTACTTAATACCCAAAGCCTACTGATTTTTCCCAGATCCTATGTTTTATCAACAGATCAGATTCTGAAAACTCTGAACTAGCTTAAGGGTGTAACGGGTTTGCTAGGGTTTTCGAGTTTAGGATTAGGGTTTAGGTTTTAGGGTTAGTATAGGACTAGTTAAGGTTAGGGTTTAAGAGAAAAGTGTGCATTGGAGGCTTGCAACATGAGCTTAAAAAGGTTGTACGAGACTAGAAGAAATTTTGAGGGAAAACGTCTAAATTTGAATATTGTGCATAACCGGGTTGTGTATTGAGCTTTAAGAAGTTGTACTATGGTTTTTGTAGGAAAGGATATTCAAATTATGATGCATTAGAAATTTGTACACATGCCTTGAAAGCTTGTACCTTTGAATTGCATAAAAATATTACATATGATTAGGGTTTTGGTTTAAATATTAACGTATAAGGTTCGTTTTATAAAAACGTTATAGATGGTACGTTAAATAGATAATGTATTGATATTTGAACATATTGCTTGACATATTATAATGTTTATTTGACATAAACGTTGATGGGGTTGGTATTGGTAGTTACGTGAGCTTGTTTACTTTACTTATGTAAACTATGTTACATAATGGATGGAATAAAAACAAAAAAATGCTCCCGTAAAAATGGTTGTACTTAATACAATAAGTAGATATTACATTGATGAAAATTTAGGATTGTTACAGTCTCCCGACCTTAAATAAATCTCGTCCCAAGATTTAGTTGGATGATAGACTAATGTTTGGAGATAGATGTCCTTTGTTTCTGCAGTCCCTAGTAAAATGACCCACTTTGTTGCAAGTATGACACTTGACAATGCAAAATCCTGTGTGATACAAGGTGCATCTTATACACAAAGGAAGGGTTCCAGTATACCTTTTATTTTGAGTACACCTTTTGTTCTCAGTTAGGGTGGTAGCATAAGCCCTGGCAGTTTCTTGTCTTCTATTTTGCCGTTGGTGGTAATGGTTGTTATTGTTGTTGTTATGGTTATTTTGATAGTTGATGTTGTTGGTGGTGGTGATGATCCTTCTATCATCAAACTTTCATTTGTGATCGTTGGTTCCTTGCACAGAACCATGCTTTAGCACCTGATTCAATAGTCTATGGGCTATGTTGATGGCTTCTTCCAAAGTTTGAGGCTTTGATGCAGTAACGGTTCCTTTAATGCTTTGGGGCAATCCCTTGATGAAAACTTCCATAAGTTTCTCATTATTTGGCACCATGTTTGGACATAAAGTTGCCAATTCTTGGAATCTTCTAGCATAAGTCTTGAGATCATTTCCTTTTACAACCAAGTTGTAAAATTTGTCCTCCATTTTCCTGACTTCAGTTCGAGGACAATACTTATTGGTCAAGAGCCTTTTCAATTCAGTCCAGGCGATCTTGTCGGCTTGCTCTATTCCAATAGGTTTAGCATAGGAATTCCACCAGGACAAGGCATCTTCGGTGAGAGTACCAGTAGAAAATTTCACTTTGCAGTCCTCGTATGCAAGTACAGTTGCTACGAGAAAATACTGATTCAGTTCACTCAAAAACCACGGATGAGATCAACAGCTCCTTCCGTACCATTGAAGTAGAAAGGTTGGAAACTCATAAACTCTTTGTAAGCTACATTTTCTTGCTACACTGAATTACATTCTATCTGGTGTCCTATTGGTATTACAGTATTGCCATGGTAGCAAGCCTCTCCCCCGCCCCCAGCTTGTGCTTCCAGAGCTGCGGAAACACTATCAGCAACTAGTTTCTTTATGGCGGCTTGAGTCATGGCTGGTGTTGCAGATGTGGATGTCATCTTGGGAGCCATTCTATCAATATTTACAAGACAACACAAAATAAGAATCCAAAGTCACATCACAAGTTAAGGTATGAAAATTCTCATTATTATACAAGGACAAGTGATCATTCTTTGATATCACATTGCAGGATATAACAAAGAATTTTGGAATTTAAGACTTCCAAAGATAAACACGGAGATAATAGAATGAACAAATTCCAAACCGAAAGAAGTCTAGAGACTCATGATAATGATAAACCAAGAAAAGGAATTATTCGTATAAATGGATGAAAGAAAATTGTCCGTACGAATGACATACACTTAAGCCCACACAATTGCAAATCGTTATTTACATCCAAAGGCGTCCCAATCCATGTAAATAAGAATTTAGAAATTTATGGTTCGGTGATTTATAATTTCCTTATTCAAATGAAAAAGCGTCCTAATTCATTTCAATAAGACGATTATAAATCATCATTTTTTTTCAAATAAAAGGCCCCATTACCGGCATAAAACATGATATCAAAAAAAATGTTTTGGTATGATTTTCTAAAATCATAAGAAGTAACGAGAAAAATAATGAGACATTAATCAATCGCGTTGATGTCCTTAAAACGACATGTTACGAGGTGAAGATTTTGTTGTCGTATTCTAATTAACCGACCGTGATTAAAATCGTGGGTGGATTTCTTCAATAGATATATATATATAGATAGATATAGGCAAACAATCAACCAAATACTTTTAGCCAAGGATTGGTTAAGAATTCACAAAATAAAATATATATTAGCCTAGGAAATATTGAATTCCCCGGGTACGGTTAAGTGTCCCAACGAGTTGTGCAATTGAAAATCGAGTGACGAATTGAAAATTGATGTTTGAATATGACAAGGTTCTGATTGGTTTTTCTGATTCGATAATTAAATATGCAAAAAAAAACGATTAAAGAAAAACCTAAAAACAAAGGCTAGAATGATTTAAATCTAAAACGCAGACGAAAATGTAAAAACGGAGTGTTAAAAACCTAAATTATTCAATTTTAACCCTAAAGTGAATTTTTTACTTAAATGTTTCTAATGACTAAAAACCGTAAGCAGTTTAACAAAAAAAAATAAAATAAAGTTAAAAAAGAAATAGTTCCGAAAAATAACGGGCAATGGTGGTTTTTATTTTAAGTGTGTGTTTCAAAAAAAGGACCAAAAACGAGTCAAAACAAAAACGGGAACCAATCCCGTTCTTTAAAAAGTGAAACTTTGTAAAAATGACCCTACAAGAAACCAATATTTTTCCTAGAAACTATATCACAAAAGAAATTTTTTTTAAAAAAAGTTTATAATTTTCTGACTTTTATTTTATTTTTTATGATTTTTTAAAGATTTTAATGAAAATAAATTATAAAAAATACGAAATGTTTTTATAAAAATCTAAAAAAAATAAAGAAAATACTTTAGACAAAAACAAATGTAAGAAAAATACGAAATCAAAATAAGCTACAAGGATAAGCAGTTAAAATAAGCTACAAAGGCTAATAAGCTTAAACTACCAAAAAGGTATAACAATTAAATGGTGCAAGGTCTAACAAGTGAAAGACCCAAGGGCGAGTGGTAAGTTGTGTGTGTGTTGTGAGGGAGGTCGCAGGTTCGAGTCCTGGACCTCTTTTTTTTTATTTGCTACAGTAACTTTTAAAATTCAAAACTTTTTATACGCACTAATTAAACACATGAGGGTGACCATTTTTCTTAACTAGCACGTTTTATGAAATACACAAATAAGCCCTCAAATAAGCATCTAAAAGTTGATAGATTGCTTAATAGGCAGAAGGGGCTTAAAGGCTTTTTCTACTTGGATTCTTAGACAGAATAAGCAAAAAAAGGTTGAATAAGCAAATACAGACTAAAAAGGAAACACAATAAGCAAGTAAGAAAAGATGAAAACAAATAAGCACAACAATATAAGCCAGAAATAGGCTTAAAACTCAACATTCTAAAACTTTTTATTAATTCTGTGTTCAAACTTAAACCCTTCTCGTGGCTTGTAAAAAAGCTAATAGGCACTATACAATGAAAATAAGCACACAAAGGTAATAATTACACCTAATAAGCTCACTAACAAAAAGTAACAAACAAGAAATGCAGCTAAATAATACAAATAAGCCAATTAAGCTAGGGTCCACTTTTGTAGGCCAAACAGTCAAAATGGCTACTTATGGCTTGGAAATAAGCAACCAAGTGGGTGTCTTAAGGCTTATGGCTTATGAGCTAAAGAAGAGATTTATTGGCTTTACCTAAAAATGGAGAAAGCAACAAATAACAAACTAATATGCAATTGAAAGGGCTGAAAGTATGCTGTTTTACACCAGGGGACATTTGGCATTTTTCAAAGTGCTAAGAAACCATCTTAAAAATAACGGTAAATGAGCCCTAAAATTTTAAAATCTGTAAAAGATTGTCACAAGCTCCTAATTATCCTCGTTGCACAAATAAATTTGAAACCAAAAACTAGTTTACCATTTGAATGAGGCTTTTTTACAAAGACAATTTGGACATAAAAAAAAACATGACAGATCCAAAAACAATGCAATATAGACCTTAAGACCCTATACTTATACTTTAATACACTCAAACTGACTCAAAGAGAAGTGGAAAAATTGCAAGAAAAGATCACTTAACCTAAGCTTGCATAAATAAGCTAATTTACACTCTAATTTCGAACAAATTCAAGCCATTAACACAAGATACCTAAAAATGAATTTTAAATCCTAAAACTACTATAAAAACAGTTAATTAATGCTAACTATGGCTAGTTAAAACTAACTAGTAGACCTCAACCCATTACCCTAACCAAACTGACCCATTTTGGTCTTGATCCAAACACACCTTTAAATTCTGAATTTGCAATTTTTAATAAAGAAATGCTGATTTAAGGCAACCTTTATAATAACAGATGAAGACTAAGATTATATATGAACAAATAAGCAGAATGAAACAGGAATTAAGCACTTTTAAGCATTTTTGAATATCCAACAAATAACAAGCTTACAAAGACAGGATTTATAAAAACTAAGAAATGGGAATACTAGAATAATGCAGGTACTATTAATAACTAAAGACAATGCCAATAAGCACAGGATGGCAGGAAATAAAGAAAATAAGCACGATAAGCCTCAGATAAGCAATGCTACAGTAAAATTAAGAAAAAAAATGAAGGAAATTGAAAAAGAAAACTTACAAAGGTCCAAATGATAAGGAACCTAAACTAATCCTAACACCCCTAAGTCCTTATGTTTCTGAATCAATAACAACCCATGGTCCTCCAAAATTTGGCCCATTTTGATTTCCTGCTTGATTTTTGTTCCTTTTTTTTTTCTTTTCCTATTTTTTTTAACTGAACAGCTTTTAAATAGATTATAACTTATAAAAGTTTAATTAGTAAGCTTATTAAAGCTTATAATAAACTTAAAAACACAAATTGAGCTTAATTAAAGACAAGATTTTGCAACAAACTGAAATTTCATTAAAAACTTTAAAACAGAATACAATGCTTGAAAAACAATAAAACTAAGTTAAATTTATAAAAACTAAAACTGAGATATCAAACTAAGCTGCTATATGCCTATTTATACAAAAACGAGCTAGGGTCTTCTTCCTTGGTCTTTTTGTCTTCTTCCTTGGTGTGCTTTCTTGTAGAGACAAAGACCCAAGTGTGTTTGTTATGTGAGAGGTTCACAGAAGTTAATCCCAGCCTTTAAACCAACTTGTGCTTCTTTTAAAATCATCCAAACCATCGAATTTCTTAATTATTGGAAATGGTGAGGATTGCCAACATGGAAAGGGGGTTTAGTGGAGTGGGGTTTAAGGTTTTATCTGGGTAAAACCTGGATTGAGTGTTTTGGGGAGAGGGGAGGGTGTCACGGGCTTTGGGTTTTGGGTTTTGGTTATGGCGGGAAAAAGAGTTATAAGAGGTAGGGGATAACCAGGGGTGAAGTTTGGGTAAATGTCAAGTTTGGCCCCTCACTCTTATAAGTGCTATTGCAAAATTCGTCCCTTAGGTGATATAAGTTTTGGGGACTTGGCAGCTTCATCCCCTTGTCTGACGTTTTAATCAATTGCAAGAGTCAGTCCTTGGTGTTATGTAACTTTAAGGGGTTTGCAACTTCCATTCCTTGAGATTTATTTCTTGTAATACAACTTTGAGGTTTGGGAAAATTAGTCCCTCAAGTTGTATTTTCTTCACTTGGTTGACTTTGACTTTGACAGGGTTGACTTTCCTGTTGACTTTCTGACTTGGTTGACTTTTGGCTTCGATTTGACTTTGCCTTTTCACACTTTTCCATTCCGTGCTCGGTTATGTCCGTTTTTAGCTTTGTTTTTATCCCTTTCTTGATTTATGTCGTTTCCTGCACAATACAGAATGCAAAACATACAAATACGATTGTATTTTTGTACGTTTTTAGTCATTTAAGTCTGGTTTAATGGAAAATGGTATTGTAATTAACACATAACCAATATCCCGCATACTAAGGTATTGTCCGTTCCTCAAGCAATGTTTTTGAGTAAACACTAGAAAACTAAAGAATCTTGATCCCCCTCGACTAATAATTTCGAAAAGTAGCTAAGTGTTCGTCAAGGAAACTAAAGAATCAATAGCTTCGAAAAGTCCCGTTTTCACCATTTTTTTATATGTACACTAACTATCCCTAATATTTTTTTTTCTTTTTCCATCTTAACTAACGTGTTTGACTTTCTTTATTTTATCAACACTGGGATCATAGAATGAGAAGCGCCCATAGAATGATCTACAGATGTCCGAATGGATAAATTCATCGTCCTCGATTTTTCACTAGTCCCAAGCTAAGCGTAAAAACAAAATCACTGTTAAGTATAAGTAAAGATGCTAACACTACTCATAACTATGACTTGTCAACTTTTTGCTCCCAACAATTATTCAATTAGTGTGAATGTGCTTAATATTAAGTTAAATTTAGATCGACAATTTTAAGAAAGTAGTATAGTTTATGTGCATAACGATATTTCCGAAGAAATCTGGGGAAAAGACTAGATCACCCACCAACCAGCATATTCTCGATAGATCCCAGCCGAGTTTGACTTAAGTTTTCATTTGAGGACCCCACAGGAGAATTTCTGCAATGTAATAGCGGATACTCACCCTTTATAGCTGAATTATCTTAGATTTAACCGCTAAATAAACAACTACTACTCAAAGCACTCAAAAAATCAAAATTAATGATCTCATTGTGCGATCATTCCTAGAAATAATTAACCAACGACAACCAACAAACTTTTGAAATCTTAAAGCAAGTTATTCTTAGTTCAAAATTATACTTGAGTTTAGAAAAAGATATCTTAACCATTAAATTTTATTTATTAGTCATTTATTGTTATATACTATACTACCGTCATCATTTACATGACTACAACATCGGCCACGCCTCCGACAAGATGTAGTGACTTAGTCTGACGACGGTTTCTTATTGATAACACTTACGAATGCACTTTGGCATTTATTATCTCACTATGGGCTTTGTTTTGAAGACTGCAACATCGGTTGTGAGCCGGCAAGATGCAGTAAACCTTTATCAGCCCACAGTTTATACTTTTCATCACTTATTTTTTTTTTCATTTTTTATTTTTTTTTTCTTTTTTTCAATTTTTTTTTTTCATTTTGCAACATATTTTTCGTAATAGAGAAAAATCATTGTTTAGAAGCTCAAGTATGAGTAGCTGGAACTAAGATGAATACTTTCGTTACCGAAAGAGCTTCACTTTTTTAGAAAATGTCGGTTTATAAATTAAAGCAAAATAAGCACGTTTTATTAGTCAGGTTAAGTAGCATCGGGAGAAAAAAATGACAAGTTACACTTATAAACTTTTAAGATTTTCTAATAATCCTTGTTAGCATCCTACTTATGTAAATAACCACTAATCATTACTCGTTCTTCGTAATTTTAAAATCCCATAAATGATCCGCGAATGCTTATCCTAATAAACTTTCGTTTTATAAAATGGTTAAGTGAACAAAGCTAAGGGTCTCAAACAACGCCGATCGAGTCAAAATTCTCTAGGCACGATAGTCGGCAAGGCCCATCAGAAAGTCAAAACTGTGACAAAACACTTATTTTATTTTTGAAAATTTTTAATTTTTTTTAATTTTTTGGTATTTTTGCAAAAATTTTGGTGGTAAAAACGGGATTACGTGACAACAACGGCTGCAGGCAAAATCAAATCGAAGATCCCCCCCATACTAGAACTAAACATCATCCTCGATGTTTTGAAGGGTCTCTACGTAAATCTAAGGCCGTTTATTAAGTGTGCCAAAAGATAAAACGTTAGTCGATTAGATTTGGATATTGGATTCCCAAAATGAAGCTGAGGATGTGAAACTCTTGTGAGTGAAGGGAAAAACCGCGAGCACGAGAGTCTTCACAATCCGGGAAATCCTGGACATACAACACAAAACACAAAACACGGGTAATGGAAGAGGCGAGCCTCCTCACACAAAAACACTTATTCATTACTACATAATACTACTACTGATAAGCATGGGGTGCCTCCCACGAAGCGCTTGTTTAAGGTCGCTATGCTACCCAAACCCCCCCGAATTCTATTGATCCCGGGGAAGGTTTTGGAGATCCGGGACAACCACCTCGTTTGGATGTTCCCCTCCAAAATAGTGTTTCAAACGATGACCATTTACTTTGAAGTTAGGCCCGGAGTTTTGGGATAACTCGACGGTGCCATACGGAAAGACTTGGACAATGGTGAATGGTCCGGACCAACGGGATTTCAACTTGCCAGAGAAAATCTTTAATCGAGAGTTAAAGAGGAGAACTTGATCACACGAATGTTGAAAAGCCTTGTTTTGATCTGGCAATCGTGGATCCTCTTGGTTTTCTCTTTATAGATCAAAGAGTTTTCATAGGCATGATCACGAAGTTCATTAAGTTCATTGAGCTGAACTTTTCTGTGATCACCCGCGGTTTTGATATCAAAGTTTGTATGCTTAAGGGCCCAGTAAGCTTTGTGCTCCAACTCAACCGGCAGATGACATGCCTTTCCATATACAAGCTTGTACGGAGTACACCCGATGGGTGTTTTGTAAGCTGTACGGAAGGCCCAGAGAGCGTCATCCAGTTTGTCCGACCAAGAGGCACGATTTTCGCCCACGGTCCTTTCAAGAATTCGTTTCAA
The DNA here is from genome assembly GCA_026074375.1 of Tanacetum coccineum. Taxonomy (NCBI): domain Eukaryota; kingdom Viridiplantae; phylum Streptophyta; class Magnoliopsida; order Asterales; family Asteraceae; genus Tanacetum; species Tanacetum coccineum. The sequence continues at coordinate 1,673 of BQNB010118497.1, read as the reverse complement.
ACCACGATTCGATACCTCAACTTGCCCACTTGTTTGGGTGATAACGCGTGGATAAGACATGAGTGAACACCAGTATTTAAGCATGACCTTTGCAAACTGGTCATTGCAAAAATGGGTTCCGCGATCACATTATGATAGCACTGGGGCAACCAGAATCAAGAGAAAGTAGAGTCTTAAGAAATTTTGCAAACAACTCGGGTGCGTCCGTTGGTGGGAGCTGCTTTCGCTTTCAACCCATTTTGAAAAGTAATCGACGGCCACGAGTATATATTTGTTCCCTCTTGAAGACGGGAACGGCCCCATAAAATCAATGCCCCAAATGTCAAAGATTTCACAAACTTGGTAGAAGTTTTTTGGCATCTCATCACGGAATTGCGAATTTTGCCTTGACGTTGACAAATTGTCACATCGGGTGACAAAGTCGTGGGCATCCTTGTAGATTGTGGGCCAATAAAATCCTAAATCAAAGATCTTTTTAGCGGTGTAATTGGCACCGTAGTGTCCCCCGGTGGGTCCACTGTGGCAAGCTTTGAGAATGTCAAAAGCTTCTTGCCCCGAAACACAACGCCTAATTACTTATGAACTATTTAAGCTTCGGCTATTGTAACAAACAAGTCTATTTAATCCAATGTATCAATTTTTAACGACTCATATAGAGGTCATTCTCTTATCTCGTGCTGTTGATCTATGATGTAACACTCGCCAACCCATATTTCCGCTGCGACCCATTTTGGGGGTGTTACAAAGGGGTTTAGGAACAAGAATCTTGTCTTCAAGACCCTTTTTTGAACAACAAAAGTCTGCAGTGTACAAAACTCCACAAGTCGAGCATTCTTTAATCGCGTAAATCGAATTCAACGATAATTGAATGTCGTCATAAGAATTAAACATTAAGATGGATAAGGAAAGAATTAAATGATACGAAGAAAAAGAAGATTATTTTTGGTTTTTCGAATTTTTTTAAACAACATATTTTACAAACGGACAAAACGAGATAAGACAACTTAAACCTGATAATCAGCAAGCTTCACGGTAGCTCTTCGAAAGAAAAACTCACAAAGGAGCGGAGGAGAGGGATAGCGCGAAGCTTATTTCTCCTTTCGGGTCGTAGTTCGTTGGAACAACCCTCCTTATACCCCTCTTATAGTTTGTTTAACTTTCAAAGGTGAGCCGTACCTCGCAAGTGACACAAAAGGCAAGTTTTTGAATCTTTGGTTCGAGAATTTATTGATGATAATACTTTAGTGAAAGTATTATATAATTGATGAATTTTATTTCTCGATTAAGAAAATGTTTTTATATTTTTGGTTTTTTTCTTGTTTTATAAATATATATACTAAAAAAATGAAAAATATTTTTGTATTTTTTTATATTTTTATAAAAATAAAAGAAATATTCACAAATTCAAACACAAATTGTCAAACGTTACGATAATCGTTTCACAGCCTCCCCGGCAGCGGCGCCATTTTTTTTATTCGTTTGATAATATATATATAATATATATAGGGAAATCCCAACCAATTGCCTTTGACCAAGGCAAGAAGTCAAAATTCACAAAATAAAATATATATGTGTCCGAAAGTATGATTCACGGGTCGTTAAGTCCCAACGAGGTGTGCAATGGAAAATCGGATGACGGATTGACAATTAATGCTTGAATATGACAAGGGTTA
>BQNB010118496.1:0-20981 GCA_026074375.1 Tanacetum coccineum | reverse complement strand
ACCTTCTCAAGGTCTAATATTTACGTGGAAGTCATTTCATATGTTGTGTGTGACCCCTGATTTTTGGCTAAGTATGGGGTGGTGTTTAAAATGGTCAGATAACATCAAACTTTTAGGGTGTCTGTTATAAAAGAGTATTATGATTTTCTAAAGGGTACTTATAAAAGAGTATGAGCTTTAGGAGAGTAATTGGGGGTATAAGTCATATTAGAAACCTGTTGAATTTTGCCAAAAATTATAAAGATGTATAAGTGGTACGTTTAGGGCGTGCAAGTGAGTCTAAAATTCTGTTCAAATCCAGAAAATTAAAAGTGTAAGAATAAAGTGTAAGCTGGTTATGTAAGAATTTAAAAAGGTACTGTTAGCCTCAAAATATTGAGTTGAACAAGGAAGTTCGTTCATTAATTATATTGTCTCGATCATTAATTAATTATACGTTGTAATAGGCTAGACGGGTAAACAGGCTCTTATTTGTAATCTAATCGGTCACGTATATCGGGCGAAAGCCTAACTAAACCCGAGCCTGGCCCGTAGAATTACTAAAGGCATGCAAGCCTTTTAGTCTTCACTATGAATACCCCTCTCTAAGGAAGGAGAGGGTGTTGGTTCATTTGTAAACTTTTGATATTGCAAGTAAACTTTCCATTTTCTCACTCTTGTTTCTCTCTCTAAGTTTCTTCTATTTTCCTTCTCTTTTCTTCTTGAATGCAAGCAACAAGTAATGAAGTGAAGTGATTAAGGGTAACCGACATTTTGGCATCAGAGCTACGTGTGGATTCGTGGTTGATTCGTGTGGTTAAACAAGATCAAATTCGTGGGTCAAAAAGAAGTCAAAAGAAAAAAATCAAACCCGAATTTTAGTGCTTAGATGTGTGAATGTTTATGTTATTAAGCAAGATCGGGGCATAAGGTAGCTAATTGTGCAAGAGAAATCAAGTTAAAAGGTCAAAAAGGGTGATTATTAGGTGATTTATGGTGGATAAAGTCGTATATCTCGTCGTTGCGTTTTGACTCTCTGGCAAAGTTCTTGTTGCGTTTTGATTTTTTCTTGTTGCGTTTTGATTTTTTCTTGTTGCGTTTTGATTTTTTTAGTTGCGATTTGATTTTCATTGCCTTTAACTGATTCACTTTCTACACCACTCTTCTGTTTTTTTTAGGTGTCGGCCCTCACTTTACCCCCACTTCCCCGCGTTTTTGGGTTAGAAGAAAATTTTAAATATTAACAATAATCAAAACCCTTTTTTGAACTTTTTTATGGTTGCGTTTTGGTTTTTTTTGAATATTATTTTGACTGCGTTTTGACCATTGCATTTCTGACCAATTGGCGGTTTTGAGCATTGCGTTTTGGACCATTGCGTTTTTACCATTGCGTTTTGACCATTGCGTTTTGACGTTGCGTTTTGCTTACAATTTCATTGCGTTTTGACCAAATCTCAACAACTGCGTTTTGAATAAAGTTTCATTACGTTTTGATTCAAAAGTCACTGCAGTTTTGGTTTAAAGATTAGCATTGCGTTTTATTAGAAATTTGTGAGAAAGAAAAGGGTTTAGTAAACAGCCATAACTTTTGATCCGTAAGTCCGTTTCAGGCCCGTGACCTCTCAAATCGAAGAGAAAAACGAGACGGAAGCCGTCGTATTTTTCAAGGCCCAAAACCATCGTTTACTATGAGTTATTGACATTTTTCAGTTTTTTAGAATTTGTGTTAGACTTGTTTTTGTTCTAGCTCACGGCCCATCTGTAATTTAAGGCCCGTTTCAGATTGGTGAGCCTATTTAAACAATCCTGCTGTAAACCTAGCCAGAACAGTATCAGTTTTTTTACCCAATTAAATAATGGACGCTGATTCGAATCAAATCATTTACGGTATTCATTTATTGATTTTGTAAAATCCCGTTAATTCATTTATCGGTTTTAATCATAGACGTGTAAAATCCCGTGAACGTGAATTGCATACACAACCACAACTTCAATCACATCATATCCACTTAAGATCCAACAACTTTCACTTCAACTCACGATAAAATGGAAAAGAAAGATACCTTATCTTCGTGTTCGGAATCAGAAGAACAACAAATGCAACTAATTCAAGACAAATCAAAAGAAAGTTGCATGGTATCTTTTCAACGACTTCATTCACACCTCAAGTGTCTTTTAAACAACGACTTAAAAGGAAGTCGAACCGAGGATGGATTCAAACGCGCATTTACGACACTTTTTTGTCAAGATCTAGAGACTTTCACAGGCACGATGTTCCTAAACGTGGATCAACTAGAAAAGCAACTTGACAACAAAGAATTTCAAGAGATTGGATCCATGGCTTCTTTTAAAGTACTCGAGACACAGTTTCAAATGTTCATCAACTCACAGATCTATTTAAATGATGAATATATTGTAATGACACGAAACTACTTTCTAGAATACACTCGACTCGATATTCCAGAATTCCGTGATACACTGATCCAAAACATGGATTATGTTAAAAAGTCGATTGAGAAAAGAGCGCTGCATAAAATGGAGTATGACAGCAGGGTGAATGAAAGACTGATGCAGACGACAGAGGAAAAGGTTGATTCGAGTAAAGCATTGGATGCTAGTTTAGTTATCATTGAAAGCAATGGGACAGAATCACAAAAGCAGGATACAAGCAGCAGATCAGGGAATGATGCACATGTTGATGATGCAGATATCAGACCCATATATAATGAAGAGCCAATGGCTGAGGTACAAACGACTGCTGAAATCAATATCTTTGCTACAGGACAACAGCATACTGAGCAACCTGAATTCAATAATGAAGGAAAGGTTGACCAGAATGCTGAACAATGTCATGACATACGTCCTTTACCTGCTAAATTAACTGATAACATGACAACTAAACTCTCAGATCAATCACTCGAGTCTGAAAATGTATGTCTCAAAAATACTGTTGCCCAATTTCAAAAAGATTTTTCAAGAATGGAAGCACATTGTGTTAATCTTGAACTTAAATATCAAAATCAAGTTTTAAAAGAAGGGCAACAAGGTCAATTTTTGAATGTAAAAATGAAGCCAAGGTTAAACATGAACATAGATGTAAATTGAAACATAAACATTGCATGGAACATCAAAGTGCTAAGTTACTCAAGGAAAATGAGACTTTGAAAAGGCATTACAAAGAAATGTTTGATTCTATCAAGACAACGAGAGCTAAGAACATAGAACACACAACTTCTTTGATTGCAAATAATGATAAATTCAAAGCTCAACTTCAGGAAAAAGGGTTTGCAATTGCAGCATTAAAAAATGAGTTAAGAAAACTAACAGGAAATAGTGTGAATACTAAGTTTGCAAAACCATCAATCTTGGGGAAACCAGTTTTACAACCACATAGAAACCAGTTCGTTGTTAGACAACCGACTGCGTTTAAATCTGAACGACCCAAAATTTCAAAAGAACGGTTTGCCTCCCAAGTTGATGTGAGTAACGATTTGTCAAAACCAGTCACTACACATTATCTGCCTAAGAGAAGAGAATCTGCCCCTGCAAAACCTCATTACATGATTGCAACTAGCTCATCTAGGTATAGCTCAAACGACATTGTTCATAATCACTACCTAGAGGAGGCTAAGAAAAAGACACAAGAACACTCTAGGATCCCTAGAAATTTTTCTGACACCAAACATTTTGTTTGCTCGACATGTCAGAAATGTGTCTTTAATGCCAATCATGACGCTTGTGTAATAAAATTCCTGAAAGAAGTCAACTCGCGTGCTAAGGTTCCATCCAATAAGACAACGACCCGAAACAAACCCGTAGAGCAAATAAGTGTTGCAAAGAAACCAGAAAGACATATCCTAAAAGGACATAGGTTTTCAATCAAAAAGACTACACCGGTGCATGAAAAAACAATGACTCCTAGATCTTGTCTTAGGTGGAAACCGACGGGTAGAGTTTTCAAAAATGTGGTTCTTAGATGGGTTCCAACTAGAAAGACATTCGCCTCTAGCACAACAAAGGTTGACAGTGAACCCCCAAATGGTTCAAAAGAAGATATCACTAACCAATGTGAAAGCGAACAAGCTCTTGATGTTAGTGCAGGTACTCTCTTAAGTACAGGTACATCGTTCAATCCTATAAAGGAAGGACTCCGAGTTTGGTTGCGGAAAAGACAGATATCTCAGAAAATAGGGCTTCAAGGAATTTTGATCTGATGATCATCAAATGGTGTCTGCTGAAAATAACACTTCAGGCCCCGTTCCTCAATGTTCAAAAGACGTTTGATCGCAGCAGATCAAGCCTCGGTCTTCATGGCAATGATGTCTGATCACAACAGTTCAGACCTCGCACCACAACGACAAGAGATGTCTGTTGAAAATGTCTCTTCAGGCCTCGCTCAATGTTTCAAAAGACGTTTTGATCGCAGCAGATCAAAGCCTTCGGTCTTCTGCAAATGAACGTTTGAACAACGCAGTTCATGAGAGCCTCGACTCTTCATACAAATGACTTCTGAATCAAAACCTTCAGACCGAAATCACGACCACAACAATAACCGTCAAGTTCAAGTTGGTTCCAAAAGTTTTGTCCTCTAGCAACAAACATTTAACATCACGACACTAAGAGTTGGAAATTACAATACCACCATCATATAGCTAATGTTAGGACAACAGTAAATAAATACAAAAACAAAAAACAGAAAATTTTCCAAAAAGATTCTTCTCGACATGTCTCTTGGAATCGATAACATTTACGTGCTTAGAAATGTCGATTAACATTGACACGGGTGTGTAAATGAAGTTCGAGCGAGAGTTGCAATATAGTTTACAAAACATGATCATTTCTAATTTTCAAATGGCTTATGTGCAAATAACATACTAAACCCGACTTTCATATAAAGGAAGGTTTTATAACTTATCCACACAACGAGAAAATTAACGTTTCTCGTCTTGAAGCTGTTCTAACAAGAACATTTCAATGTTTTTTAGCTCAAGAAAAGATATTTACGATTAATGCGCTTACCCTACCGTTAGAAGAGAAGTCCTCTAACATCTGTTTTGTTCAAAAAGTTATAACACTGTTTTTCAAGAATTTTTCTCGAGAAATTCATAATCTTCAAAATTGTGGTGTCAACACTCCAACCCTCACAATGTTTTCAAAAGACAACAATTTTTCAATTGGTCCTATTCTTGAGGGGGAGTTTTTCGAAAAACAAAGTTTTAATGTTCTTGGATACATCAACAACGACAATTATTATGTATTCAAAACATTATCAAAATGTTCCAAACCATTCATGCTGATAATATTTTCTCCCACAGAATTTTCAAGACATATTTTAATCACAAGGTATTTCAAAAACTAAGTGTTTATTATTTAAAATAAGGGGAGAAAATGTAATTAAAATATGATCTCATCGACTCAATGTGCTGAACAGTAAGAAAAGGTTTTATGGTTTGATCTTATACCCAACAACATCTTAATTTCATGACGATTCTGAAGTCATAAGGTGGTTAGGTTAGGAATCAATCCTATGATCCAACCAGAACCGGAGGATCTACCCAAGGATAATCCAAAGTTAGAAATAGCAGTCCTTAGGTATGATTGGAGATGAATGTATATGGGAATAATGCCGACTAAGATTGAGCTAACACTGGAACAATCACAACAAGGTGTTAGTATAGACTGTCCAGGTAAGCTGGTAAGCATTGAAGGCGTTGAAGAATGAAAAAGAAATGTATGGATAAAGGGTCTAAAGAAAGAAGCCCTCCACACAACTTAAGGCAGAAACCGGGTCAATACATATGCTGTCAGAATCACAAGTTGATTGCTGACATTGAAAACGACATCATGGACCCAGTGATGCAATGCACAACCCTTCCCAGCCATTCGGGTTTCTCTCAACAGAAACTTGTCTCATTTGTCACGGAGATACACACGTTATCTATTGACATCTCATTCCGAGATCGTTGATATTGAATAGGTGGCAAACTGCTCCAGCCTCCGAGTACTAAAACCAAAATGCACTAATCGAGTCTAGAGCCAAGAGATCAATCAAAATCTCGTTAGGACACATTCCATTTCAAACACTTGTTGAACATCATCAGGTTCACAAGCTGTTATCAAGAGTCCTACGCAATATCATTGTGATATTTGCCAGAACATCCGAGTGATACTATAAGTATTCACAATGAAGATGGAAATCCTGCTTGAGTCAGCATCAAACAAGCTCTTGGTAGGTGACTTGCGAGATTCTATATGAATCAAACTTGTGACAACTGGATATCGATTTGGTCCAGTAAATGAATTGACGGTTGATGAATTTTGATAAAAACATGACACTCTCGATGTGTTACAAAAACTCTTTAACGAGTGACACGTCGATTGATTTTCAAATCAATTTTCTCGTTTATCACTAACGTAAACCTGCAGGTCAAACGGTGGTAACGGCAACCTCAATCCCATTCAAATGCTCAATCTACGAAGACATACTATCTAGAAAGCTCAAGATTTAAAGACAAAGACTTCCGCAAACTCTGATTTGAAGCTTTCAAGATAATGCAAAAGTATGAGCATGTTGGTCAAAGACATAAGATCGCAAGATGGCAAAGACGATAAAGACAATGACAAAGGCTCAAAGTCAAGATCGCAAAGCATGAAGGAACAAGCCTACAACAAATAACAAAGAGAAAGACCAAGACCGCATGAGCTTAACGACAAAAGCAATCTCATTGATCTCATGAAGGAGTGTCATCAATGAACTCACTTCGGGGGAGATTGTTAGCCTCAAAATATTGAGTCGAACATGAAGTTCGTTCATTATGTATTTAAGTCTCGGTCAATCAATTAGTTAACGTTGTAATAGGAAAGTATCGGGAATCGGGCTCGTTAGTTAATCTAATATTGTATATGTTTCGGGTTTAATCCCAAGCAAAACCCAAGCCCGGGTCCTAGTTAAATATCCCGCGCGTCACTTTTAAGTGTCGAGGTATATAAGGAACTTTTACACTTGGAAAAGGAAGTTGTTCAAAATATCTAAAAAATATCGTTTCTCTTTTCTCTCATCTCTCTTCTTTCTCTCTCTAGAACAACTCATCTCTCTTTCTCATTTCTAGTTCTTGATCCGTGATTGATTCGTGATATGAAGTGTTAAACGGGTTCCAACAGTGAGTTCATAGCCCCACTTTTTTACTCATTTTGAATAAATGTTTTACAGCTTTAGGGTGAGAAACATTGCTTGTTTTTAAACTTTAGACACAAGTGTTTTCCGTTATCATTTCCTGTTTACGTGTTGCCTAAGTAGCTATTAGACCACTATCATGCCCGAACCATCATGAACCGTTAATTACCTATGACCAATGGGACTGGTTAAGTAAGCGCGAATGTTATAAATAGATCTATTTAGGACTAATTATCCCTATCCGGGTAAGCAAGCACTTACTTGTTTTTGTGTCGATGAACAAACGGATATATTTCATGTCAGGAATTCTTTAGGGTGTCTTGGTCAGACATCTGTAGGGCAATAACATCACTTGCATATTATATGTATCTCCTAATTTAGCATCGGTGTCCTAAGCTTAGCGCAACGTAAATACTTTTCATGTGATATTGTATTTGTTATAATAGTCACATCACTTTTAAGATCTTGTGGTTTAACCTTACATCAATTCAAACCTATGAATTCACCAACTCTTTGTTGACTGTTTTAAGCATGTTTTCTCAGGTGCTTAGCTGGATTGTTCTTGAAGTGCTATTTGATGTTGCATGCATTGCTGGGTGTCTTTCAAGAATGTTTATCTATACATTTAAATACTCGTTGTCTTAAAAACATTTTATTATTCCACTGTATTTGTTTTAAGCTTCCTCTAAAACTATTTCATTTATGTCAAGAATATTATAAGACTTATTTTGTTTTAAACAAAGCAACGAGTTATGTTTTATCAAACGTCCATATGGTGGTCATTTACTTGATCTTGTGCGATGTATGCAATGACATCACACCTCCGGACACATATTTCGTCCAGGCCCTGTTTGGGGGTGTGACAGTTATCGTAGAATGATTGGCACCCTTATGTATCTCACAGCCAGTAGACCTGACCTTATATTTGATGTATGCATGTGTGCCTGGTATCAGGCAAAGCCTACCAAAAATCACTTACATGCGGTTAAGCGAATCTTTCGATACCTACGAGGAACCATTAATATGGGTATGCGATTTCTTGCATTGCTCTAACAGCTTTTGTAGATGTTGACCATGCGGGTTGCCAAGATAGTAGAAAAAGTACATCTAGAAGAATGCAGCTATTACGTGATAGATTTGTGAGCTGGTTGTCAAAGAAACAGAAGAGCACCGCCATATCCGGTACAGAAGCTAAATAAATTGCCTAGTCAGGATGTCGTGCTCAAATACTTTGGATGCGATCACAATTGACTGACTATGGCCTTGTGTTCAACAAGATACCCCTGTACTGTGATAATAAAAGTTCCATCGCTTTATGTTGCAACAATGTCCAACACTCTCGAATCAACCATATAGACATCAGACATCACTTTATCAAGGAACAAGGGGAGAATGGGGTGGTTGAGCTGTATTTTGTCATAACAGAGTATCAACTGGAAAACATCTTCACCAAGCCTTTAGCACGAGAACCACTGGAATTTCTCATCAAAAAGCTTGGAATGCAAAGCATGTCCCTGGAGACTCTAAAAAAGCTGGCAGACGAAGAGGAAGAGTAATGGTGGTACTCTCTTCACATATCTTATGTATCATATGTATATAAGAAAATCAAAAAAAACCCAAAATGATTTTTCATTTTATATAAACTTTTCAAAAAGAAAATATAAAAATATAAAATCACAAAAAGCTTGACATGTCTTCTGAAAATCGATAACATTGATGGCCTTAGAAATGTCGTTTAAAAATGATACGAGGTTGTAAATGAAGTTCGAGCAGAAGTTTCAAAAGCTTTCAAAACATGTCAATGGCTTGCTATTATTTTGGATAGCAACCCGGTCTTTAATTTAAAGGCAAGTATTTCGTCAAAAAGAAAACTTGACCTCACAACGGGAAATTTATTTTTCTCGGGAATGAATTACTTCATATTCATTCAAAGGCTTGTGTTTACTTTGCAACACAACCCGTGCTTCCTATATCAAATAAGTGTACGTGTCAGTGCATTTATTTATGAAAACGAGAGAAATCTTGTTTTTTAATGGCGTTGTTTTAATAAAAATAATTAAACATATCAGTTTCTCATCTAAAAAGATTTTCAAAGAATTTTCTATCGCTCAAACAATGTCTACAGCTCTTTAAATAGAAAACGAGACATTATTTGAGAGGGAAAAATAGTCAAATTCTTTTAAAAAGGATCTTTTAAAATGTCATCGCGAAATAAAATGGAAAAGGCTCAACAATAAAGGATTATCAATTAAAGGGGAGTTAACGTATTTGTAACTCAATTAATCTTAAAATGTTATTGAATTTAACTTTTAGGGACTAAATGGCAAAATATAGGAATTATAAACTTAAGGGGCTCAAAATGTCATTTATATATAATATTTAGACTTAGGAATAAGTTTGAAAAGAAAATAGAAGAAGACTGAAACTACAAGGACCATTTGTGTCATTTTACAAACTTGGCCGGTTATATTTCTTTTCTTCACATTTTGCTCACACGTTTTTAATACACAAAACCAAACACTCTCAAACTCTCTTAACACATTTCGCTCCATTCAAACTTGAAATTCAAACTCGTTTTTTAAGACAAAAGGTACATTACTACTTGTTCATAATTCATTCCTCATCATGTTGGTAAAACTAATTAGCTTAAAACTCCTTTTATCACTCTTAATCACTTAAAAATGAATTAGGGTTCATAATTTAAAAGTTGAGTTTTTATGCTAATTGAACGAGGGGTTTTGTTCAATAGGGTGCGTCTTAGACGCGTATAAAATAGTCTTTGATATATCTCAACCATTAGTGAGATATGTTGATTTTTCTAGGATGAATAAAGCGATACATGAGTTTTATGGTTGAATAGTTGTGGGTTTGCGTTAATGAATGTCTATGATGCGTTTTTATACCCTTGTTACATGGTCTTGCTTCCTTAGAATCCTTTTACTTGGAAAAGTTGTATTTCTAGGTTCGTTAGATCTAAAAGTATGTAGCTATAACGTGATAGATTTGTGACCATGCGGGTTGCCAAGATACCAGAAAAAGTACATCTAGAAGTATGCAGCTATTACCTGATAGATTTGTGAGCTGGTTGTCAAAGAAACAGAAGAGCACCGCCATATCCGGTACAGAAGCTGAATACATTGCCTTGTCAGGATGTCGAGCTCAAATACTTTGGATGCGTCACAATTGACTGACTATGGCCTTGTATTCAACAAGATACCCCTGTACTGTGATAATAAAAGTGCCATCGCTTTATGTTGCAACAATGTCCAACACTCTCGAATCTAGCATATAGACATCAGACATCACTTTATCAAGGAACACGTGGAGAACGGGGTGGTTGAGCTGTATTTTGTCATACCAGAGTATCAACTGGAAAACATCTTCACCAAGCCTTTAGAACGAGAACTACTGGAATTTCTCATCAAAAAGCTTGGAATGCAAAGCATGTCCCTGGAGACTCTAAAAAAGCTGGCAGACGAAGAGGAAGAGTAATGGTGGTACTCTCTTCACATATCTTATGTATCATATGTATATAAGAAAATCAGAAAAACCCAAAAAGATTTTTCATTTTATATAAACTTTTCAAAAAGAAAATATAAAAATATAAAATCACAAAAAGAAAATACAAAATTAAAAAAATCCAAAAATATAAAAATATGGTGTTCTTGACATGTCTTCTGAAAATCGATAACATTGATGGCCTTAGAAATGTCGTTTAAAAATGATACGAGGTTGTAAATGAAGTTCGAGCAGAAGTTTCAAAAGCTTTCAAAACATGTCAATGGCTTGCTATTATTTTGGATAGCAACCCGGTCTTTAATTTAAAGGCAAGTATTTCGTCAAAAAGAAAACTTGACCTCACAACGGGAAATTTATTTTTCTCGGGAATGAATTACTTCATATTCATTCAAAGGCTTGTGTTTACTTTGCAACACAACCCGTGCTTCCTATATCAAATAAGTGTACATGTCAGTGCATTTATTTATGAAAACGAGAGAAATCTTGTTTTTTAATGGCGTTGTTTTAATAAAAATAATTAAACATATCAGTTTCTCATCTAAAAAGATTTTCAAAGAATTTTCTATCGCTCAAACAATGTCTACAGCTCTTTAAATAGAAAACGAGACATTATTTGAGAGGGAAAAATAGTCAAATTCTTTTAAAAATGATCTTTTAAAATGTCATCGCGAAATAAAATGGAAAAGGCCCAACAATAAAGGATTATCAATTAAAGGGGAGTTAACGTATTTGTAACTCAATTAATCTTAAAATGTTATTGAATTTAACTTTTAGAGACTAAATGGCAAAATATAGGAATGATAAAACTTTAAGGGGCTCAAACTTGTCATTTATTATATATAATATTTGACTTAGGATAAGTTTGAAATGGAAATAGAGAAGACTGAAACTACAAGGACCATTTGTGTCATTTTACAAACTTGGACCGGTTATATTTCTTTTTATTCCAACATTTTGCTCACAGTTTTTTTTTAATCACAAATCAAAACACTCTCAAACTTCTTAACACATTTCGCTCATTCAAACTTGTTTTTTAAGGACAACAAGTACATTAGCTTTCTTGTTCACAATTCATTCCTATCATGTTGGTAAAATAATTATGTTAATCTTTTTATCACTTTAATCACTTAAAAAACGAATTAGGGTTCTAATTTAAAAAGTTGAGTTTTTTGCTAATTGAAGAGGGGTTTTGCTTCAATTAGGGTGGTATTAGGACGCGTGTAAAACAGTCTTTGATATATCTCAACCATTAGTGAGATATGTTGATTTTTCTAGGATGAATAAAGCGAAACATGAGTTTTATGGTTGAAAAGTTATGAGTTTACGTTAATGAATGTCTATGATGTATTTTATACCCTTGTTACATGGTTTTGCTTCCTTAGAATTCTTTTACTTGGAAAAGTAGTATTTCTAGGTTCGTTAGATCTAAAAGTATACAGCTTTACTTGATAGATTTGTGGACCATGCGAGTTGCAAGAACAGAAAAAGTACATCTAAAAGGTTGCAGATATTATGTGATAGATTTGTGAGTTGGTTGTCATAGAAAAAAGACAGAGCACCGCCATATTTGGTACAAAATGCTGAATACATTGCTTGTCAGGATGTGTGCTCAAAATTACTTTGATGCGATTCACAATGTCTGACTATGGCTTGTGTTCTAACAAGATACCCCTGTATGTGATAATAAAAGTGCATTCGCTTTTTGTTGCATATTTCAACACTTCGATAAGCATATAGACATCAGACATCACTTTATCAAGGAACAAGTGGAGAACGGGGTGGTTGAGCTGTATTTTGTCATAACTGAGTGTCAACTGGAAAACATCTTCACCAAGCCTTTAGCACGAGAACCACTAGAATTTCTCATCAAAAAGCTTGGAATGCAAAGCATGTCCCTGGAGACTCTAAAAAAGCCGGCAGACGAAGAGGAAGAGTAATGGTGGTACTCTCTTCACATATCTTATGTATCATATGTATATAAGAAAATCAAAAAAAACCCAAAATGATTTTTCATTTTATATAAACTTTCCAAAAAAAATAAAATATAAAAATATAAAATCACAAAAAGAAAATACAAAATTAAAAAGAAAACCGAAATATAAAAATATGGTGTTCTTGATGCTTTCTGGATATCGATAACATTGATGGCCTTCGAAATTTCGTTTAAAAATGATACGAGGTTGTAAATAAAGTTCGAGCAGAAGTTTCAAAAGCTTTCAAAACATGTCAATGGCTTGCTATTATTTTGGATAGCAACCCGATCTTTAATTTAAAGGCAAGTATTCCGTCAAAAAGAAAACTTGACCTCACAATGGGGAAATTTAGTTTTCTCGGGAATGAATGAACTTCATATTCATTTCAATAGGCTTGTGTTTACTTTGCACTCAAACCCGTGTTTCCTATATCAAATACGTGTTAGTGCATTTATTTATGTAAACAAGAGAAATCTTGTTTTTAATGGTGTTGTTTTTTAAAGAATAATTAAATGATATCAGTTTCTCATTTGAAAAGATTTTTAAAAGAAGTTTCTATCACTCAAACAATGTCTACAGCTCTTTAAATAGAAAACGAGACATTATTTGAGAGGGAAAAATAGTCAAATTCTTTTAAAAAGGATCTTTTAAAATGTCATCGCGAAATAAAATGGAAAAGGCTCAACAATAAAGGATTATCAATTAAAGGGGAGTTAACGTATTTGTAACTCAATTAATCTTAAAATGTTATTGAATTTAACTTTTAGGGACTAAATGGCAAAATATAGGAATTATAAACTTAAGGGGCTCAAAATGTCATTTATATATAATATTTAGACTTAGGAATAAGTTTGAAAAGAAAATAGAAGAAGACTGAAACTACAAGGACCATTTGTGTCATTTTACAAACTTGGCCGGTTATATTTCTTTTCTTCACATTTTGCTCACACGTTTTTAATACACAAAACCAAACACTCTCAAACTCTCTTAACACATTTCGCTCCATTCAAACTTGAAATTCAAACTCGTTTTTTAAGACAAAAGGTACATTACTACTTGTTCACAATTCATTCCTCATCATGTTGGTAAAACTAATTAGGTTAAAACTCCTTTTATCACTCTTAATCACTTAAAAACGAATTAGGGTTCATAATTTAAAAGTTGAGTTTTTCTGCTAATTGAACGAGGGGTTTTGTTCAATAGGGTGCGTCTTAGACGCGTGTAAAATAGTCTTTGATATATCTCAACCATTAGTGAGATATGTTGATTTTTCTAGGATGAATAAAGCGATACATGAGTTTTATGGTTGAATAGTTGTGGGTTTGCGTTAATGAATGTCTATGATGCGTTTTTATACCCTTGTTACATGGTCTTGCTTCCTTAGAATCCTTTTACTTGGAAAAGTTGTATTTCTAGGTTCGTTAGATCTAAAAGTATGCAGCTATTACGTGATAGATTTGTGACCATGCGGGTTGCCAAGATACCAGAAAAAGTACATCTAGAAGTATGCAGCTATTACGTGATAGATTTGTGAGCTGGTTGTCAAAGAAACAGAAGAGCACCGCCATATCCGGTACAGAAGCTGAATACATTGCCTTGTCAGGATGTCGTGCTCAAATACTTTGGATGCGATCACAATTGACTGACTATGGCCTGTGTTCAACAAGATACCCCTGTACTGTGATAATAAAAGTGCCATCGCTTTATGTTGCAACAATGTCCAACACTCTCGAATCAAGCATATAGACATCAGACATCACTTTATCAAGGAACAAGTGGAGAACGGGGTGGTTGAGCTGTATTTTGTCATAACAGAGTATCAACTGGAAAACATCTTCATCAAGCCTTTAGCACGAGAACCACTGGAATTTCTCATCAAAAAGCTTGGAATGCAAAGCATGTCCCTGGAGACTCTAAAAAAGCTGGCAGACGAAGAGGAAGAGTAATGGTGGTACTCTCTTCACATATCTTATGTATCATATGTATATAAGAAAATCAGAAAAACCCAAAAAGATTTTTCATTTTATATAAACTTTTCAAAAAGAAAATAGAAAAATATAAAACCATAAAAAAGAAAATACAAAATTAAAAATATCAAAAAAATATAAAAATATGGTGTTCTTGACATGTCTTCTGAAAATCGATAACATTTTCGGCCTTAAAAATGTCGTTTAATAATGATACGAGGTTGTAAATGAAGTTTGAGCAGAAGTTTCAAAAGCTTTCATAACATGTCAGTGGCTTGCTATTATTTCAGATAGCAACTCGATCTTCAATTTAAAGGCAAGTATTTTGTCAAAAAGAAAACTTGACCTAGCAATGGGACATTAATTTTTCTCGGGAATGAATTACTTCATATTCATTCAAAGGCTTGGGTTTACTTTGCAACACAACCCGTGCTTCCTATATCAAATAAGTGTACGTGTCAGTGCATTTATTTATGTAAAGGAGAGAAATATTATTTTTTAATGATATTGTTTTAGGAAAAATAATTAAAAAAAATATTATTAACTCATCTGAACAGATTTAAAACAAGTTTCTATCGGCAAACACTGTCTACAACTCTTTAAAAATAGAAAATGGGGATATTATTTAATGGGAGAAATATGCTAATTCTTTCAAAAGATCTTTCCAAAATGTCATCTTGGAATAAAACAAAAAAAAATGTTTTTCAATAATAGATTATCAATTAAAGGTAAGTTAATGTATTTGTAACTCAATTAGGCTTAAAATGTTAGTGAAAGAAAGAAAAGTTAATTTAGGGACTAAAATGTCAAACTTTGTGGTTTAGAATTCCTATTATAAACTTAAGCGAAAAAAAAAAATGAAACAAAAAAAATTTAAAATAAAAAAAAAAAGATTAATAATGTCATTTTTATAATTTAGTTAGACTTAATAATAAGTTTAAATAGGAAATAGAAAAGGACATAAAACACAAGGACCATTTGTGTCAAACTCAAAACATAAACCGGTTATAATATTTTCAAACACATTTCGCTCCACACACATTCATATTCACAAATCCAAACACACATTTCTCTCGTCACATTTCGCTTGATTCATAAGATAAAATCAAAACTCGCTTTCAAGGCCAAAGGTACACAACTACTCGTTCCTAATACATTTATCATCATCTTGACAAAACGAATTAGTGTAAAACTCCTTCTTTCACTCGAAATCTAGTAAAAGTTGATTTAGGGTTCATAAGAAAAAAGTTGCAGTTTTTGCCTAATATGTTGAGGGGTTTTGATCCTTAGGGAGCGATTAAGGTATAGTCATAGCAGTTTTTAATATCTCTCAATCATTTGTGAGATATGATGATTTTTGTATGATGAATTATGCGAAACATGAGTAAATGGCGTATTCAGTTGTGACTTTTCTATATGTTGCTTCATACTTGCTCTATTGATGCCTATTATCTTGTATCTAGTTCCTTTAATCTCTTTTACTTGGAAAAGATTAAGCTTAGGTTCTTATATAATCGTCTAGGTATGAGTTTGCTTTGTATTTCTAGGTTCGTTAGATCTAAAATTGGTATAAACTTGCTCGTGTGATATTCTAAGTGTGTTTGTAAACTGATGTTGTTTCCTAAGTGCTTAGTATTTGTCCTAAATGGTTCTTAACATGTTTGCCATGAGTTTCTTCCCTATATGTGCTCGAATTTTGATTAGCATGCTTAAAATGTTGTTTAAATTTTGTGGAAATTGATTATGTGGTGCTATTATTGTATGTGTGATGATTGTTAGATGTGCTTAAAGGTTTTAACTTGGTAAAACTTGAGTTAAGTAGCTTTGAATAAAGCGAAACATGTTTTGTAGAATGAAGGGAAACATGTAAGTCAATTCCAAGTGAAACATGCAAGGTTTATCCGAGCGAAACATGTTTGTTTTTATCTGGGTGAAACATGTTTGAAGCGAAACATGTACAGGTACATATTCCAAGCGAAATATGACATATTTACGAAAAGAAACTCTGTCTAAAAAATTTTAAAATTTTGTGTATTTCTTGTATATTTTATCATATTTCATATCTTGCCATATATGTACTTGTATTATGTATTATATGCTCTCTGATTGAATATGTGTCCTAAGCTTCTTTGGAAATGTCTTGTTGACTTTTTTAGTTGACTTTGACTTATGACCTTAGTTGAGTTGTTCATAGAGTGTAGTAATTCTATCACGTTGGCATGAAACCTAATCATAGATCAATCATTTCATCAAGGATAACCAAGCTAATCAGTAAAATATATATGTTGTGTATATAAACTGTATTGGTTAATTTGTAAGCAGAATCATGAATCCTCAAGAAACACAACAAGTTGCTGCACATGATGAAAAATAGGTTCCATTCACTGAGAGAGTTAAGATTAGCTCTACCAATGTCAGACTGGAAACCACAGTGCCAAGAAGGAAGAGACATTTCAAGTGTTCATTGATCTTATCAAGAACTCCTCGTGCTTCAAGGCTTTCACTATCTCTGCAGAAGTCCTAGAAATCTTTATGCAGCAGTTCTGGTATTCGATCAAGAAGGTTCAAGGTATAGATTCTTATGAATTCCTCTTAGCCAACAAGAAGTGTGTGGTCAATGTTGATGTCTTTAGGACGATTCTTGATATTTGTCCAAGAGTGAAAGGTGTAAACTTCACTGATGTATCAGATGATGATACTACACTTTCTTTTCTCATTAAGCTGGGTTACAAAGGTCCATTGTACAAGTACTCCAACATGTTTGTGGATCACATGCATCAGCCATGGAGAACTCTGGCAGCTATAATCAACAAGTGTCTCTCTAGAAAGACATCAAACAATGATAAATTATGTAAATCCAGAATTGACATACTGTGAGGCATGTTCTATAGAGAGAATGTCGACTATCCATAGTTGATTTGGGAAGATCATGCTTACCACATTGATCACAGGAAGGAGAAAAGATCAAGACGTGAAAACATGTTATTTCCCCAATTTACCAAGGTCATTGATAATCACGTATTTACGCGTATCAAATAAACCCTCAGTTATTTACTATATATATTTATAAAAAAACATATACATATACGTAAGCAAAGTATCTTACAAATTATCCTTAGGAAAGAATAAAAAGTAATCAACACGGATATCGTTCTTCTCGGCGAGAGGTGAATGGAAATTCACGGGAGTGTCGGGAATCAAACTTGAATGTTATCAAGAGATTTTGATTTTGATTTCTGATTCTACTAATGAAAAACGTATAAAACATGTAAAAACAAGTAAACAATAAAAGCATATAAAGCACTTAAGAAATGAAGCACGAAAACGATAACGGGAAATTAAAAATGCGATATTTAAGTAAGTATCTCAAAATTAACCCCTACGAACATAAATTTAGTTTCTAAACCTTCTAAACATTAAAAGAAAATTTTCAGAAAAAGAAAGTTATTTTTTTGGTTATTGTTTATTTTTTTTATGATTTTTTAAGGTTTTTAGACTACAAATAAATGAGAAAGAAAATACTATATATTGAATTAAATATCCCTAAAAAAATCCTAATGTTGCTAAAATGAAAGGAATGAGGAAAAGTATAAGCTAGAATAAGCTAAAACGAAATAAGCCAGGAAAAAGTTCGAATAAGTACTCGAAGTGCTCTTATACAATGTGAACCAAAAGGGGTTAAGTTAATTAGAAAGACTTAGAGTAAAAGTCCACAGGGGCAGATGGCAGTGGAGAGGTGCATTAAATAAAAGGGTTTGAGTTGGGAAAGGGAGAGGTCATGGGTTCGACCCCCATGACCTTTTCTTTTTAGAAAACATTTTTTTTATAATTTTCTTTTTGCACAATCTAAAGAATAGCAAAATAAGCAGATTTAATAAAAGCACTTTTTTCTGAAATGATTAATAAGCCAGGAATACGCTAAAAAAATAAGACAGATTATAGCTAATTAACTAATTACTTTTAAGATAAACTTTTGCAAATTTTAAGGCTAAATAAGCAACTTAGAACTAATAAGCTAAAAACCTAACCAAAACCTAAGCTCTAATAAGCAAAAGAGACAAGGTTTGACTTAATAGAATGAGCTTAAAAGCTTTCAAAAGCTAAAATCGTATTGGACCAAAAATGGCAGTTTTCAAAGGACAAATGCTCAACTTTGAGCTTATTTTAACACCAATTAAGCTTAAGAAATAAATAGAAAACTGAAAACAGATTTAGTTAAGCTTTCAATGAACACATAAGAACAAAATTTAAGAAAATTTATCAAGAAAAAGTGCTGAAAAATAAGCTGGTATAGAAGGTTGTTCACACTATATATATTTTTGATTTTTATGACAAAAAACTAAGAGTAAGGATTCAACACTTTTGACACTTAACTCAGCAAATGAAACCTTCAAATTAGACTCTTTTTAAGATCTCAAACCATAGTTCAAATGGATTTTTCAAGAACAAGCACAAATGAGTTGATTAAACACTTTCACATTTAGAACTTTTAAAAATTTGTTGAAAACAGATAAAACTATCTAAAAACAGATTAAAACTTGATAATACTACTAATTAGACTCACTTGAAGCTAATTGAAATTGATTTTAAAAACAAAAATGGCCTAGGCAGTCTTAACTCTTGGTTAAGACTGCTAAGCCAAACACCCCTTTAAGTTTCCTTAAACCAAAATTAGGCTAAAACAGATTCTTATAAGCTGAAATCTATTCATAATAAGCATAAGTAAAACTAATTAAGCACAAATAAGATAGAGTAAACAACAATGAGCATAATAAGCAAACAGAATAAGCAAATCAGATTAATAAGCACAAGAAGGATAATAAGCAGCTTTGATGTGAAAAAAAATGGAGAATACCTCAACCCCTTGCTCAAAACAGGAGTAATAAAATCCTATTAAGCTCTAACCTACCCAACTTATTAATAAGAAATCTAAAAATCCATAAGCTCATCCTTGGCTAGCTTATCTTCCAAAAGCTTAAAATCCATTTCCATACAAGTCAAGGTATAGAACACAAGTTTTGAAGATCAAATAGCTTAAACAAGCTTATAAGTATTTGAGACTGATTACGAACTTATTGACAGCTTATTTAATCACTTGGAAACAAATTTAAAACATAGGAGTAAATTTGAAGGTAAATAACACGAATTTGAATGAAAACTTTAAATTTTATTAAACCAAATGAGTTACAATACTTTTAAAGTTGAAATTACAATGAAGACATAAAAATAAGCTAGTGAATAAGCTAATCTACGCTACCTACTCCTACTCCTAGATGATTACAAATGAAGAATTCTAGCCTATTTATAGATTTTAGAAGAAGGGGAGCGTCTGCTCTTGTGTTTGTTGTGTGAGGAGAGAGTTAAGATGCCCTCCTCCTAAATCCTCAGCCCTTGATCTCTTTCTTGGCCTCCAATCCTCTTATCTCAGCCCTTGGATCAAAATCCCATCACACGGATTGTCAACGTGGCAAGGTGTGATGGATATCATGCTTTCTGTGTGTTAGGGTGAACTTCTAGAAGCCTTTTTGATGTGATGTGTGGGTAAGAATGGGTTTTAATCTGGAAATTTACCCTGTACACAAACTTAAGTGAAAAATGGCGGGTGAATGGTAATGGGAGAGATGCACAATAATTATGTATAGTTTGACGGGGGATAAATTGATGGTTGACCGGGTTAAATTTGGTTTTATATGTATTGGGCCGGGTAGATAGGTAATAGTTTGGGCCTTTAACATAGTATAACGAAAGTTACATAACTTTTAGGTTTAAGGACCATTTATGAAAGGGTTAAGAACTAACATTGTTAGTTTCTAAGGACTAACGGTGTAAACCTTTTTAGACATTTAAGGTTAAAAGGGCTAACGGGGTTACGGGCTTTTAAGAATTTAGGCCGGGTTCAAAGATAAATGTGCCTTCGGCTTCGGTCTTTTGCTCTTTTTCATGCTCTTTCCAATCTTATGCTTGGTTTTGTTGTTTTTAGCTTCGTTTTTGTCCTTTTGTTGATATCCAATACATGCACAGTAAATAACACAAAACAAGCATATTTTTGGCATTTTATGTTCGTTTTTGATCATTTGGGGTTGTTTTATTAGGTAAAAGGTATGTGTAATTACGCACATACCAAAATCCCCCATACTAAGGTATTGTCGTGTCCTCACGCAATATTATAAATAACACTTTAGAAAACTAAGAATCTTAATCCCCCTTGATTAATTACCTCGAAAAGTAGCTAAGTATTCATCATAAGGGATTAAAGAAACATTAGCTCTGAAAAGCCTCGTTTTTTCATTTTCAACATTTTTCCATTTTTTATGCTTTTTTTAGGGGTGAGCATGGTTCGGTTTGGTTCGGTTTTTGTATAAAACCGAA
>BQNB010118495.1:0-20981 GCA_026074375.1 Tanacetum coccineum | reverse complement strand
TTAATCTATAAGCTAAACTTGTAAACTATTGTTATAATCTATTATAATAAGCTTATATAACATTATAATAAGTACTTTATTAAGAATTTGAGCTTAAAACCCGCGCGTATTCATTTTGAAACCCTAATTTGACCCGTTTCAATTTCTAGCTTAACGAATCGTTATTTTGAACTTTTGTTATGTTAAACCTTCATATTTTAGCTTATATTAATAAGCTATAACCTGTAAATTACTTTTCATTTTGAAAAATATCATTATTATGGATTTTGGACTTGTTTTGCAAATCATTTTCATGCAAGGGGTATATACTGTAACTTTTGAAAACATATAAGTACAAGGACTAATTTTGCCATATTTCTAAAGTTATAACTATAGGGGTCTATTATGTTACTTTCCAAAGTACAAGGTTTACTTTATACATCTTTTAAACTAGAAGGACCAAACTTGTAACATTTTGAAAAAGTGAAGAAATATGTTCAAAACCTTATAAGATATAACTTTACTTAACGCTTGACGTGCTTATCATTTCCAGTTATTGAACAAAATGCTTAAAACCGATTATGTTATAACTATTATATAATTCATCATCAATGTGCTTTTTAAAAATCCTGTCCCGAATCTATATCGTACCACAATACTAGGGAGCTTCATATTAAGGGATTTCATCTTGGTATTACGTTCTGATTGAGTTTGCTGGGTTTACGATTTAAAGTACCCTGACTCCTCAAACGTTTACTGAATGACTTCTGAATTATGATGGCCCGAACGGTGATACAATAATTCCAAAATCTCTAATCAAACTCATAACAATATTAAACTCTTAGAACTAAAGTTCTAGAGTACAATCTTCCTAAGACTTTACATATTTACTCAGGTTGCGTGACGTGACTGTTTACTATCATTTTGCTATATCAACCTTCCCTGTTAAGATTGTGATAAGGTCATCTGCTTTCATTTTGGAATATTTATTACCTATCAGGTGAAGTTCATAGCCTCGCTTTTACTTATTTACATGCTTTATAAACCCGCGAGGGGGATACATGCTCAATTGTTTTTAATATACACAAGTACTTAAAACTGATATTATGAAGTTCATATCCTCGCTTATACTTATATACATGCTTTATAAACCCGCGAGGGGGATACATGCTCAATTGTTTTTAATATACACAAGTACTTAAAACCGGTATTGTGAAGTTCATAACCTCGCCTTTACTTATTTATAAGTTTTATAAACCCGCGAGGGGGATACATGCTTGTTACAAACTCTTTTATATACTCGTTTATCTTATAACAATGTGATTACTTTTCAAAGACTTAATGAGTTCATAACCTCACATTTCTATCTTTTAAATACTTTATAAACCTGTAATACTTGCTATAAACCATGAATACAAGTGTTTTCTAAACTATATGCTATCCTGATATATTATTGCCTAAGTACATAGAAATATCTCTTTGGGTAGTATCTCCCAAAATCTCTTTGTTTAATATCTCCCAATATCTCTTTGGGTAGTATCTCCCAATATCTCTTTGGGTAGTCATTATTTCCATATCATGAACCATTAATTGCTTACGAGTGAGCGCGAATATTGTGAATAGATCTATTGGGGGTGACGACTCCCGTTTGTATACCCATTCATAGGGTAGCCAAACGCACTATATTTGACCTAATGGGTAACCTTGGCAAGTTACCTTTTCCATGGGGACATAGTTCCCTAACCAATGTCACTACGGTGATTTTCCCTGTTAACGTATTGGTGTCATGAGCTTAGATGCAATAATAATGTTACCACATTTCCATGATAATTGTATTCGTTGCAATTATTACCAATTACGGGTGTATAACAACGTAACCCACTCACTATTAAACTTGCATTCAACCATATAATATTCAACTGTTTTCCATGATAATCATTACAATTATTACCACTTATATAACAACGTAACCCACTATCTCTTATGATAACTTGTATTCAACTATTACATTTCAAACCTATGAATTTCACTCAACCTTTGTGTTGACCCTTTTTATGCATGTTTATCCCAGGTAATTGAGCAACTTATGGCATGGAGTGGCATGGACTTGAAGATGGCTAAAACTTGTTATCATTCATATTTTATGTTTCTAGATTTTGGGACCTGCCTTTGTAAAACTCTAATTTTAAATGAATGATAACGTATCTTTTAAAAACGTCTCTTTTGAGTCGTTTTCTATGATTGTGTCTGTGATTCATGAAGTAATACCCCAGATTAGCTTCCGCTGCTATATGTCCAAAATGAGGGTGTTACAAAACTCCAGAAATCGATGAAGATTATTGAGAGATAGTTTGTTGTAGAAGTGTGTGTGAAATGAGAGAATTTTCTCTTATATTATAGGCTGGGCGAGGGCAAAAGTACGGCGCACTTCCTTAAGAAGTGAGGCGTACTTTGCTTCTTTAATGCGTAGATCTTTAATGCTGAGATGAAGTGTGGTGCACATGATGTAGAAGTGCATCGTACTTAGGGTATTAACTGTCCTTAATTAACTTCGTCCTGAAGTGCAGCGTACTTCCTGAGAAGTGCCGCGTACTTTGCTTGATTCTTGGACTTAGTATTATATTCTTCAATCTTTTTCTTCCGTATGGTGTAAAATACTTGTGTCTTTAGTCTTTTTGAGCTTGAGACGTCTTCAAGTGGACCTGCACATATTTCATGCTTTTAAGTATCGAAAGTTCACGAGAAATGATATAAATAGATACAATAACGCCGCCTTCATGATTCTTGTAATCAGAGGTCTATACAAACAATGTATGAAATTGGGGTCCGCCAAAACAATTGGCGTTGTTGCAGGATACAACAGCAGCAGAATGGGTTGGTTAATGAGACAAACATGACACTCTTGGCTAAGGTACGTTGTTTTCTAATTCAGTTTGGTCTGTCCAAAGTTTTTTAGGCAGATGATACAACCAGGTCTACATATCTAGTGAATAGGTCACCATCATCAACGATTGGATTCAAAAAGCCTATAGATATGTTAGAGGTTTTTGGTTGGCTTGTTAGTATTAAGCAAGAGATGCTTAAACCGGTTAAGGTCAAGTGCATATTCCTGAGATACCACAAAAGGATAGTGGGTAATAAGCTTTGGAGGTTAGATGACGTTACTTCAAAGGTAGTGCTTTACAAGAATATGAGCTTCAATGAGAGTGGGGAATACAAGAAAACTATGATTGGTTCTGGTGTAGGTACGGGTTCAACGCAAGTGTTGCATGGATTTGAGTTTGAGGTGGAACCACTAGGGGATCATACATTTGAGGTGGAACCTCAGGATAATGTCGATCAAGGAGCTGGTTTACAAGAAGTACAAGCTCAAGATTGATGGACTATCATTTAAGCACGTGATAGGGAAGCATGAACACGTTAGCAAGTTTAACAATTCTGGTAAATAGAAGACACAGTGACGCAGCTTCTTTTGCAGTTGCTCAGTGAATAAGAGTTAATGTACATAAGTCATTGACTTTCAATAATACAATTGCATGTAAGTGATATTTTTCTAATTGGAAGGCTGGATGGAAAGATTGATATGTATGCATCGAGTCAGATGTGTATATTTGCCAGCAACGGTTTTGCCGGAAATGCAATGACGACAGCGATGGCCTTATTTCTGGGGAGTATACACCAGGTATGTCAAACATCTTTTCTCTATAAAAAGAATATGGTTTTTTTCTTGCGGGATGCAAGGCTGAGATCTGGGTACCAGGGTTTGCTGGAAAAGGGCAAAGGAAAATTACTTGGTATGGATATTGTTCAAGGATCAATGGTAATACCCTGAAGGTGTACACAGGTACAAGGTTTTACAACGGGAAGTTGGTACATAACTTTGTTGGGAGGGACACTCAATATTGTCCGATGGAGGGTAGTCTATTAGGGAATTAAGATGTCTGGAAAAGAATGGTAAAGTGGTCATGTAAAATGCGTAAAAGCAGGAATTATCAGATGGTACCAGCAACCGAGACTTGACATAAGCATCAGTAGATTGGTATTAGTTGGATAAGTTTGATCGTAGATTACAGACAGATGTATAGGTTTTTGTAGATTTTGACTATGCCATGGAAAGATTGATCACTGTCATGGGTAGATCAATCACAAGGTACGGGTTGATGATATTGGGATGTGCAGGAAGCTTGAAAGCTAATTTGCAGCACATGAAGGCTTTGTCAACAACTAAAGCGGGATATATGACGTTTACTGAGGCTTGGAAAAAGGAAATATGGCTAAAGGGACTCTTGACAGAGTTTAGAAATGAGATAAAGTTGAGAACAGGTATTGCTAAACCGTATAGCCTGGTAAAAGGCGATTCCCGGTCCAAGGTTCCAGCACAAGTCGAGGTTGCTGCGTATCGGTATTGAATAACAGTGATACTAAAGTGGAAATTGTTAGATATAGTATTCACTTTAGTTCATAAGTTAGGGGGTTTAGTGTAAAGTTAGCTCTAATTATAGTCATATTAGGGTTGTTGGGTTTCTCTACAGCCCAAGCCCATCCTCCCCCTCCATCCTCTATAAAAGGAGGTTGAGGGGTAGGGTTTTTAACATCATTCTTTTCCAACTAGTTTATTCTCTTCTCCCTCTCCCCATCATCTCTATAAAAGGATGTAAAGGGGGGGGGGGGAGATTTTGTACTTAATTATTTCCTTACACAATAATCATATAGGGATAATGAGGGTAATTATATTCTTGTGCATCTTTTCCTTCTTTTCTGTCATACATAATCTGTTGGGTTGTGTTCGTCTTCATGGTTGGATTTATTCCGCACTAGTAGCCAGGTTGTAGGGCTATAAAATCCTACAATTGTAGTTGGCGTCTCCATCCTTAATGTGAAATCTAATCATGCTTAAGCCACTACTACACAAGTGACCAAATGCTACGAAAATTTCCAACGGAAAATTTCCTTAGCAAATATGCTACGGGTTTGTAACAGATTTGCAACGGATTAGCAACCACACAAAAACCCATTACAAATACGTTGCAAGAACTTAAATAATTTTCTTTTTATTTATTTTTAAATATTCCATTGCAAATCCGTGAAAATTATTCAAACTTTGCTACGGATTTGCAACGGAATACTAAATATAAATATAAAAGATACTTTTATTAGTTTTCGTTGGAAATCCGTTGCAAATTTTCACATAATTACAACGGAATTGCAACAGAAAATAATAATAATTTAATTTTGGTTTATTTTAATATTTGGTTACAATTCCGTTGAAATTTTTAAAAAATTACAACGGAATTGCAACGGAAAATAATAATAATTTAATTTTGGTCCATTTTTAATATTCTGTTACAATTCTGTTGTGAAACGATTACAAAAATTGCAAAGTAATATTAAATTGAAATTTAAAGAAACTATTATTAAATGTCGTTGCAAGATTGTGGCAAAATTGTCGTTTAAAAATTGCAAAATCGAAGGAGACGACGTAGGCTCTTTGGCAACGTCCAAAATTATTTTTAGTTTCATATGTGAAAAAATAAAGTCCATAATCGGATCGAAATGGAAAAGGAGACGACGAGCCACATTGGGTATTAAAAAAGAACTCAAGATGATTCTAGAGTTATCTACAGCTCAGTTATCAACTGCTAGTGATTACTACTGCTGGAAAAGGATTATGCTGACAGAGATGAAGAACCAAAGATTATTGGAGAAAAGAATACTTACGAAGAAAAAGTATTAGTTATTTGTAAAGAAGATATGTATAACTTATTTGGTTTTGAATTTACTTTTTGTTTATAGAAAAGATCATGATAAGTTAGGAAAGTATTGTAAGCCTTGTAGGACTCCTTGGTGTATAAAAGGAGGTCCTAGGGCATAATTTTAGGAGTATATCTTTGATATTCGTAGCTTCAAGGTTATTTTTGTAACACCCCCAAAATGGGTCGAGCGGAAGAATAATCCGGGGCGTGTTATCTTCAAGATCAACAACACAATATGAAATATAAGAACTAACACAAAAAAGTCATTTAAATTATACATTGGATTTAATTAAAAGACAATTACAAAAGCTTATAGCTTCTCTTGTTTTCCTTGTTTTAATATTACAAAAGATGACATAGATTTCCCAAATATGATATAAAAGTCTTTAAGCGTGCAATCCAAAACGTAACCCAATGCATCCTTGGCTCCTCGTGCCTATTGACCTCCTGAAACATTGCTTAAAACGTCAACAAAAATGTTGGTGAATTCATAGGTTTATGTATTTAAATTATGCAGGACCGCAAGACTTTCCCGGTGAAGTTAACAAACATATGCAAACAATCACAAAACCAGATGACATTACACAAGCTCATGACACGAACTCGACATCTTTTTCGCAAAATATTGCTACTCAAGCCCGATTTGATGTTCAAACCCGAAAACAATCCCTGAATATCTACATGCTATAACGTTCGTTCCCGGTGATAGCTAGTCACCCGAACGGGGAGGTCGTTTCCCAAATAGATCTATTAAATAACACTCGCGCTCACATAATGTAATTCCCAACTACATCTATGCAATTGACATTCATAAAAAAGGGCCTTAACTTAGGGTAACGCTACTTTAGGCAAACATGTAATCATGCAAAATATCCACTTGCGTCCAATTTTGTAAAACAGAAGGCATGTTTCGACCTCCAAATAATTGAAAATCAGAAAAACTGTTAAAAAGTGTGGGGCTATGAAACTCACCTCAGAGAGAGTGATCTGATAATTTATCAATCGGGGAATGCTTCTCTATTACCCGAATGCAACCTAATTCAATAAATAGTCGTATAAGGTACAAGTACCAATGAGATACTTTAAATAATAACATTGAATATAATCTTAAAGTTTGTTACAACGTACGAAACGTTCGGGCTATGCATAATCAAGAGGTATCAAAGACATGTACGTACGAGGGAGTTAGGACACTTTAAATCGAAAATTCCAACACTCGTCGATAACGCCATCCGAAAGGCCTCATATGAAACTCCCTAGTAAAATAGCACTTCGATTAACTAATAACATATATAATCAATATAGCTTCTATCACTAACTCTTGATTAAGTGAAATTTGGTAATTATAAAGTAAAAAACGTTATAATTACTTCCCCTTTACTAAAAATGACATAACTTTTTCGTTTTAAAGCCCGATTCTTCTGCGTTTCTTACGCCCACAGCTTTTTGTATTAAGAAGAGTGATCATAAAATCAACATTTTTAGGTTTTTGACCTTCTGTGATGAATAGTGTTTTTACTGTTCACAACAGCTATAAAATCATTTTTATACTTTTAATTAACGTAAAACCCGTTTTAAAGCCGTAATCTTATTACCGTTATAGCTCAGTTTTTAGCGATTCTTTCGAACACATCTTCTCGTAATTGAAAGATTTATCATATTATGATGTTATAAAGTATAAGTTCTATGGTTAGATATAAACTTTTTATAAAAATTGTTTTATAAAAGTATTAACTATCGTAAACTTGTAAATGGCGTAACTTCTTCGTTATTAATCAGTTTTTCGAGTTCTTTATGACCCCTCGATCCTTGTGACATGTAGTATTTTATAAAATCATAAAACATATATGTAAATTTTGAATTACAAAACAGCCCCTAAGATATTATTTTTCAAAATGTGTTTAAAACTTGTTTTTAGGATTTTTTTAGCTTAACCACTTTGTTACAAACCCTTTAGAACCCTTAATATCTTATGTCTTACATATATTAGGTCCATTAGGTTATGTTTTGTTCATGAGAGTCCATAGTATCAATAGCACAAGTCCTTGCAATACTTTCACATCTAACTTAATAAGAAAACTTTTAGAAACCCTAATTTGCACTTAAACATGTTTATACTTAAACCATATGTTAACATACTTTTACATTCATTTTTCCATGATATATATAACCATATGACATAAGAATAAGTGCATAAATTCATAAACATAAGTGAAAACTCATTTTACATATTAAAAAGTCCTTAGTGGTGATTTAGCCATAATTAACATATAACACATAAAATCATAATAAATAAAAGTATGAAGGAATTAGGAAGACCTTAGGGATGATGTATGAGATGAGAAATGAATGCTAAACCCATGTTTAAATCAAAAATCTAAGCTTACAAGCTTAGAAACTCTAGATTAGGTTTGAAACCCTAATCTTTGCATAACTTGTTTTTTAAGAAACAACCCTTCAAAGCTTAACCAACCCTTGAATTCCTTCTTAGAATACCGTTAAGAATGATATGTAAACACTAATAAGGTGAAAGAAAATCAAGCAATATGGAAATGTGATTTCTAGGGTTTTGAGCCGAGAGTTTGAGAGAGAAGGAGAAAGGATTTTTTTTGTGATTTTTGCTAAGTGTTTAATGAAAGAAAGAGTGTATGCAAGCTATTTTAGTGAAAATATCTAATTAACCTTATAAAAAACCCCCAAAACATGGGGTTACTTTCAAACCCATGTGGTAATGAAATGGTTTCCTAAAGACTATCATATTTAAATTATCTAGATAATTATGAATATTAATATTTTAGGGCAGTTGATATCTCTTGTCTTATCTGAAAATCTTCGGCCACATAGTCTCCCATGGATGTTATATTGATTATTTTGGGTATTGGGGTATAATCGTGGGTATTCGTTAAAGCGAAGTTAGGTCTTGTGCGTCCGGGAATGCCGAACGCGTTTTATCACGAAACGTAAAGCAGTTTACCAATCTAATAAAAATAAGAATAACAAAGTATTAATTAACCGTCTAAATAATCTATAACACATGTTTCATGTAAACAATTAATTGTTTAATGCCCTTTACATTGAATGATCATTTTTAGTTTTAACGCGATTTAACTTAACGTTATACCGGTTTTTAAGAGCAAACGCGTACAATACTAAAAATAATTGGTGACTTTATTAACGTCGTACATTGTCCTAAAACACGAGGTGTTATAAATTTGTAACCCTATCACTATTTAGAGTGATTGTTTCATATTGAGGCTGAAAGTTTAGTAAAAGTTTGTTTATTGTTTTATGATCTTCTTATATAGTCAAACTAGTTTCCGCATAGTTTGTGATATTCTCAATCTTAGTTTCTACTATAGTTGTTTTGGATCTATCCAACACAACTAAGCTTTAACAAGCTAAGTAAGATCTATTCAAAAGGGATCAACAAGTGGTATCAGAGCTTGTTGAGAAACTTTGAATAAGAAGAACACTATATCTACACAAGATCAGTTTAGTCAAAGAAAAAGATAGAGTTCACAATAAAAAAACTACCAAACGAGTGTCTCACTAAAACTTCCCAGTACTCAAAATAGGAGACTATGATCTTTGAGCATGAGAATGGAGCAATATCTTACTCACACTAATTATGCTCTTGGGAGGTTATAAGAATGTGATGCATTAGCTAATGCATCAGCTAGTACGGGTACTGAATGTCCTCATTCTCAAAAACGTTGAACAAAGCTTAGCAAGAAAGAAAATGAATAAAACGCAAAAAGCACTCTGATTGTTGGCCATCATCCTGATGTCACCTATTGAATTTCATGAATCCAAGGACGCACAAAAATAAAAACCTTATAGGAAGCAATTAAGGCCAGGTTTGGAGGCAACAAAGAATCAAAGAAAATGTAGAAAACCATACTGAAGCAGCAATATGAGAATTTTGCTGCATCAAGATCTGAAGGACTGGATAAAACCTATGATAGGTTTCAAAACTCCATCACCAATTGAAATTCATGGTGAAGTTTCTTCTCTTAAAGAAAGATGCAAATATGAAGTTGCTGAGAAGTCTACTGTCAGCTTGGAACAATATTACTTTAATCATGAGAAACAAATCTAATATAGACACATTGAGTATGGATGATTTGTATAATAATCTTGAAGGCGTAATGAATATGAATAATAAAGTCCAAATCAATCTCCAAACTTCAAATTGTCTATTTAATCTTTATGAAAATACTAGCATACTAATGAAGCCAGTTAATACAGCTCATGAAGTATCCTACTGCTAGATCACAGGGACATATATCTTCTTCCTTAACTTACTGTAGATGATGTCATGTTTTCCTTCTTTGCTAATCAATCCAATAGTCCACAATTGGACAATGAAGATCTGGAGCAGATTGAAACGATGATCTTGAAGAGATGGATCACAATTGGCAGTGCCAGCATACCATGAGAGGAGAAAAGATTCTTAAAGAAGACAGGAAGGAATCTAAATTTTAATGGCAAAAAAACTATTGGCTTTGATAAGACAAAGGTTAAATGTTACAACTGCCATAGGAGAGGTCACTTTGCTAGAGAATGCAGGGCACCAAGAATCAGGAATAGAAATTGAAGATGCTCCAAAGAAGGGTTGTACCCAGTGGATAACTCCACAAATGCCTTGGTTTTCATGATAATATATGTGTTTAGTGATGGAGCTTTCGTCTGAAGATTGCATACACAAACTTTGGCTCTAAATGGCTATACATCCCAAGGTTCATCAAATCATCAGTTTAGACACTGAGGTACTTACTTTCTCTAAAGATTGCTTTAAAAGCATATGAGAACTCTTCAAAAAATAGATGGATCAACATCGTGAAGCTCTTAATAATTCTAATCTAGAAAATTATAGGTATCAAATGGGAATTAGAATCATTAGAATCAAGGATAGTTGTTCAAGAAACAGAAAAAACTGTTTTAGATTAAGAAGATATTGGCATTTAGAAGTATGATGTCCAAGTGAAAGCATATCTCTATTAAAGACACTTAAAAATCCGTTAGAAGAACTTTTAAAAGAGAATGATGAATTATGAAACATAAACTATAAATTATAGAAGAATCAACAAAGGAATCTAACTAAACTGATAAAAATCAAAATAATTGCTAAAGAACACAAGCTGATAGTGTTATGGATAGTCAAAATGAATAAGTAGTGAACTTGTTTTCATATTGAGTTTAACATTAAGAAAGTGATGTAGAAAATATCTTGGTAAATATAGATTCAATACAGGTGAAGGTTTCCATCAGTTCCCCCTCCCTAGCCACGGGAACATAACATACCCTCAAGACCTGGCTTTATCCTTTGATATGTATTAGAAGATTCTGTCTATAAGAACATCTAAGTGAGTGAAACTAAAACTAGTATATATCTAAAGACCAGTAGGATATGTATAAAATCCTAAAACTGTTAGGCTAGTCTCCTATATAGAAGATGGAGACACGATAGTGATATAATAGTGTGTTTAGACCTAAAAACAGATCGAGACAAAACCAAAAAGTTTAAAAAATCAATTTTAGTCAAATCTGATGAAAATATAAAATCTGTTAATTAAGGAAAACACTACAAAAGCCAGCAGAGTTATCCCAGGTGAAAAGTCAAAGTCATAGAGGTAAAAAAAAGAACTAGAATGGGCATGATGACTCAGAAACTAGGGAAAGTTTTGAGTTTATAAAGAAAGATATGTTTTGTAAGTGGGAGTTCACAATATAATCAAAGACGTGATTTTCATGACAATAAAAATGTAGAAAAACTGTGTTAAATAATAAGGGAAGATTACTGGTCAAATGGCAATTAAACCAGTATGGACAAAATGTTGTCAAAGTTTGACCCACCAAAAATAAATTGATCTCAACCCACATCCTAAAAAGAAATTTTGTCCAATAGCAGTTGCAACAAAGTTAGGACAAGTACCAGTTAATGCTGCTAAGTGAAACTCTCCAAGAGCAGCAACATTAATTAGTACTGCCAGGCCTGTTAATACTGCTGCCCCTAAGTCAAAAGTGAATGATGCATTACCCAAAACATAGTCGTAATTTTTAAAGCCCTCACCAGTAAGAAGGGTTTTTAACCAAAAATCAGCAGCTAAAACCTATAATCTTAATGAAAAAGTTAAAACTACTATTGTTAACAATGTAACTTATTGTTGGTCCAAAAGCAGTAGTTAGTGCTGCTGTGGGATATGGGGAAAATGTTGTTAAGTTCCTCAGGCATGCTGGATTTTGGAGAACCAGCAGAAAAATGTTATTGACCCATTAAATATCCTCTAAAGACAGTAGAACAACATGCTGTTAAAAGAATAAACTATTTTTATCTACAAGGCAGATTCAAGTCAGTAATGGCTTGGGTCCCCAAAAGAAACTAATTCTCTCATTTTAAGTGCAGGGTAATCCACAATATACTTTACATGATCAAGGAATTTTTGATAGTGGATGATCTAGGCATATGACTGGAAATAAGTCCTTTCTTACAGATTATCAAGAGGTTGATGGTGGATTTGTTGCATTTGCAGTAAAGTCCGTAAAGGAGTAAAATTACTAGAAAAGGTAAATATTAGGAATAGTGAAATTAAGACTTTAAAAGATGTAAACTTTGTAAAAGAACTTATGTTTAAACCTTTTCTTTGTCTCACACAAAATGTGTGACAAAAAAAACAGTGTTCTTTTCACTAAGACAGAATGTCATGATCTATCTCCTGACTTTTAAGCTACTGATGAAGTCAAGTCTTGCTTAAAGTTTCCTAGCAGAACAACATGTACAGTTTTATCTAATGAATGTATTGTTCCTTTAGGAATTTGACTTTTTATTTGCGAAAGGCTAGTACAATTGATGAGTCCTAAATTAATGGCATATGAGAATGGTTGAAATAAACTTTAAAACTATGAACAAACTTGTGAAGGGAAACCTTGTTAGAGGTTTGCCTTCAAAGCTTTTTGAAAATGACCATACTTGTGTAGCTTATCAGAAGGGAAAGCAACACAAAGCTTCTTGTAAGACCAAGCTTGTGAGCTCTATCAGCCAACCCTTACAAATGTTGCATATGGATTTATTTGGGCCAACATCTATAAGGAGTATCAATCACAAGATATATTGCCTTTTTGTTACTGATGACTATAGTAGGTTAATTTGGGTTTATCTTTTTGGCCACTTAGGATGAACTAGTGTAATCCTTAAAACTTTTAATTACTATCTAGAAAACCAAATAAATCTAAGGTTAAAACCATCATATGTGAATTAATGGAACTGAGTTTAAAATAATGACATGAATTAGTTCTGTGAATTAAAGCGATTAAGTAGTGAGTTTAGTGTTGCCGGTAGAACTCCACAACAAAAATGGAGTTTGCTGAAAGAAAGAATAGGACACTAATATAGGCAATCTAAGACTATGCTAACCAGAATTCATTATACACTACTACATTTTGGGCTGAAGCAATTAGTACTGCTTGTTATGTTCAGAATAGGGTTTTAGTGACCAAGCCTCACAACAAGACACCTTATGAACTTTTATATGGTAGACCACCTAGTATAAGTTTTATGAGACCTTTTGGGTGTCCTGTAACTATTCTTAATACCTTAGATCCACTAGGAAAATTTGATGGGAAGGCTGATGAGGGGTTCTTTGTTGGATACTCTATAAATAGTAAAGCTTTTAGGGTATTTAACACTAGAACTAGGAAGGTAGAAGAAAACATGCACATAACCTTTCTTGAAAACAAACACAATGTTGCAGGGAGTAGACCATATTAGCTCTTTGATATTGATTTACTAACAAACTCTATGAATTATGAGCCAGTTACTGCAGGGAATCAAACTAATAAGAATGAAAGTATCAAAGATAATGTTGATGCAGTACCTACTCAACAATATATTCTGCTACCATTACTTTATGATAGTCTACAGAGCTCAAAGGATATAGTTGCTAATGATGCTGGTAAAAAGACTATTGAAGAACGCAGAAATAAAAGGTGAAAAAATGGTCAAAGAAGAAAGAGGAGCCTTCAACATTAAGAAGTTGACCAAAAATGTACAAGATATCAGAGTTGCAATGGTAATAAATTCTGCTTGTTCAAACAGAAGAAAGGTATCTGCTAAACAGGCACTAACAGAGATAGTACTGTTAGTCCATCTGTTAGTGCTGCTGGGCAAAGTTTTACTAATGCTAATGATCTTCCTACATGATCCTTTTTATGCCCTTATTTGGAGGATACTGCGATCATCTAAATACTGGTAATCTTTAGAGGTGCATATGATCAGATGAAGATTGGTGCAGATGCTTACCTTAAGACAACTAGGATAAACCACCATGAATGTTCCGTCCTATCCCCACCAACTAGAAATCATAAGGATCATCCTAAAGACCAGATCATTGAATACATAAATTCAGCTACTCAAACAAGGAGGATGACCAAGATTTTTAAAGAACTTGCTATGGTCAGTTACATCAAAAAGCCAAGGAGAACAAATCACAAAAATTATATCAAAAAAAACACTACTTATTGCCAATTTTCCTCACAAATAGAACCCAAGAAAGAGTACAGAAGCTTCAACTATATCCAAGATGGATAGAGGCGAATGCAAGATGAAGTTGCAACAGTTTAGATTGTAAGAAGGTTTGGGAGATTGGGTTGATTTACCCAAGCAAGGCATGCCATTGGAACAAAATGGGTCTATAGAAACAAGAAAGATAAGAGAGGGATAGTAGTTAGAAACAAGGCAAGACTGGTTACACAAGGTTACACCCAAGAAAAAGGCATTGATTATGATGAGGTTTTTGCTCCTGTTGCAAGGATATAAGCAATTAGGTTATTTTTAGCCTATACATCATTTATGGGGTTTATTATTTACCAAATGGATGTGAAGAGTCCCTTTTTATATGGTACTATTAAAGAGGAGGTGTTAATAGTCCAACCCTCCTGGTTTGAAGATACCACAGTTCCCTGATAAAGTTTATAAGGTAGAAAAAGCTTTATATGGTCTACATCAAGCTCCTAGAGCCTGATATAAGACCTTGTCTACCTACTTATTAGAAAATAGATTTAGAAGAGGGATCATTGATAAGACTTTGTTTATCAAGAAGAACCAATGTGATATCTTATTAGTGCATGTGTATGTAGATGACATCATCTTTGGGTCTACTAAGAAGTCTTTATGTGCAGAGTTTGAAAGTTTGATGCACAAGAAGTTTCAGATAAGTTCTATGGGGGAGCTCATTTTCTTCTTAGGGTTTTCAGAACATGCAGAGAGATTAAGGAATCTTCAATCCATCAAAGACAGTATGTGGCTGATATATTGAAGAAGTTTGATTTTGTCAAATGAAGACAACAAGCACTCTAATTAAGACTAACAAGCATTGTCAAGGAATGAAGAAGCTAGAGATGTGGATTTCATTTAATACAAATCAATGATTGGATCATTGAGTACTTTGATACTTTTAAGGCCTGACATAATGTTTGGCTGTTTGTTCTTGTGTATGGATCCAAGTTACTCCTAAATCTCACATCATCATGTTGTGATAAGGAATCTTTAGATACCTGAAAAGTCCAGCCAAAATTAGGCCGTTGGTTTTAAAAACCATAGATTCACCATTAACTTAGAAGACTTTTTCAATAAGTGATATAGCTGAAGCAAGCCTTGACAAGAATCCACAACAAAGGTTGTCAATTTTCTTTGGAAAAATGTTGATTTCATGCAATGTTAAAAAACAAATATGGTTGCCTAATCTCAACACATAAGAGAGGTATGTTTGATGCTAGCAAATTGTTTGGATTAGTGTTAGGATCCAAAATCAGATGCATGATTATTGGTTCAATGTTCCATGAACACCAAGTTTGTACATTGATAAGAACACCATTTGTATTATTAAGATTCAGTGTTTTAACTCTAAACAAGAACATAGAGATTAGGCACCATATTCATCAGAGATTCTTATTAAGAATTTGATTCCAAGTGATCAAGATTACACATATACCACAATGTTCAGATCTTACTCACAAAGGCTTTTGATGTTAGCAGGTTTAACTTTTTCTAATTGCTAAGCATAGATTAACTTAATCTTTGAAGTATTGTTTGAGGGGAGGTTAATTAAGATTGGATGAAAGGGAATGTATCATTAAGCAGAAGTGGGTGAAGGGTCAAGAAATTCCACTGAACCCCAACACACATCCACAACTTTATCACTATCTAATCTTGAACCAATCACTTTTCTATCACAATCTTAACTCAAAAAACCTAGAAAGCCAATTTAAGGAAAAAAAAAAAACCACTGGGATATCTCAATATAGTGGACCTATTCACCTTGTAATAGATGAGACTGTCATTAAGGAGTGGGAAGACAGAATGGAAAAGGCTGCCACTACTGCTTCTAGCTTAGAAGCAGAGCAGGACAGTGGTAACATAAATAGGACCCAATCCATGGCAACACTTAATGAGTCTTTTCCTCAGGGAACTGATTCAGGTAGTGGTCCCAGGTGCCAAGATACCATATTGGGGGTGCAAAATCTCAAACTAGGTTTGAGGCTATATCTAAACAGTCTAATGAACCACCTCTCTCAAGAGTTAACACACTTGGAAGTGGGGAGTATAGCATATAACTAAAGGAATTAATGGAATTTTGTACTAAACTGTCTGAAAGGGCTCTTGATTTGTGATATAAAAACAGATAGAGTAAATTGGTGAGAAAATGAAATGAGAGATATAGTGAGCTGAAAAATAGAAAGAGAGTTGTGCGATAAAAAAACAGATAGAGTGAATTGGTGAGAAAAAGAAATGAGAGATATTGAGAGATTAAAAAACAAAAAGAGAGCTTGTGAGAATCAAAATTGATGATGGAAATGCTTTTTGGAAAGAAATTAGGGTTAATACTGGTGTCTTAAAGTTAATGCTGCTCAGCTTAAACTTAATGCTGCTAAGCTTAAGTTAATGCTGTTAGGCTTAATTTACTGTTGCCCGTATTAGTTTATGCTGCTAGGCATACACTTACTGTTGTTAGGCTGTGAGTAGCCCGAGTATAAGAATTCACTCCTTGTGTGTTTTCTTATGTCCAACGTGGCATTCCCCTTGTGGGATTGACCAATGAGGGTCTTTGATTACATGATTACCCTGCCAACAAGTACTTTAGCCCATGAATTGACTATTGCACCCTTTAATTAGTAAAAGCCCTTTGATTTGACCCGTGGTTACGTTGGGAGAGACGGTGAACAGTAAAACTGTTCTTGGCGCCTTTTTATAACTAAAAATGGGTAAAAACTTTTTAAACTTTGAGCAATTGGCAACAATAGTCCCTCTCTTTATTAGGGTGAAAGTAATACACATCTAAGTGTATAACAGCTTTCAAAATTGGCAGTTTTGGCCCCTGGACTTTTATAAAAGGAAAATGGGCTTAGGGTTTTGGGCTTTTGTTTTGGGCTTATGATCCGGGTAGGGAATAAAGGGAAATTAAGGGCCCATTAGGCCTTAGGGACCATTTGTGGAATTTTACAAATCTTGAGGGACTTGTATTGTAACTTTGGGGTCTTTGTCTTCTAGTGTTGACTTTGACTTTTTGACCTTGGCTTCCGGCTCTTGCACACTCTTCCGTTCTTGTATCCGTGTTTGCCCGTTTTTGACGGTTTTCTTGTGATTTATGTCTTATCCGTACCTGCACATACAAAACACAAAAACAAGCATATCTTTGCCATTTTTAGTCTGTTTTGAGTCATTTAAGGTCATTTTTGATGTTAACGGATATGTGTATTTTACACTTATCAAGCACTATGGCATCTGCTATCATATGTCTAGCCACAAACAAAAATTTCAACTTTTCCATGTATATTTTTAACAATATGGTGAAGAACTTGGAGGGTGGGGTAAATTTTCTTATGTATCCAAGGTTTGTGCAAGTCTTCCTGGATAAACAAGTTGAGGGAATGTCCAGACATAAAGGAATTTATGATATACCTTCCCACACAAAGAAGGTGTTTACTAACATGAAGAGACCAGGAAAGGGTTTTTCTGGAAAGGTCACACCTCTATTTAAAACAATAATGGTTCAAGCTACTGAAGACATGGGTGAAGATTCAGCTGCTCCTACTGATTCTCATTCTACACCCATTCATACTAACCATCTTCATCTAAACTTCAAAAGAAAAATTCAAGAAAGAAACAGAGGAAGGACAGTGGTCCTACAAAGCCTATCCCTGATGAGGTTATCAATGAGGAGCATGTAGCTACCCCTTCTTGTGATCCACCTCAAAGTGGTGAGGATAGAATGCAACTTACAGAATTGATGGATTGATATGTGAGAAATCACATATCCTTTTTGTACCAAAAATGGCCCTTAAATGATTAAATTGTGCAAATTATGTTTGTATATTACTTGTTTTGTCATTTGTGATGTGTAGGTACGGATATTGCAAAAATGACAAGAAAATGGTCAAAACCAGACAAACACGAACACGGGAACGGATAGAGTGTACAAGAGCCGAAAGTTTCTAGCAAAAGGTCAACAAAGTCAACTTTTGTCAACCCACAAAAAGTCAAAACCCTCAAAATACCTAAATGAGCCTTAATGTTAAACCAAATTCACAATAAGTCCTTAAAACCCTAACACCGTTAGTCTTTTTATTATAAAGACTAACGGTCGTTATCTCTTAAAAATAAACCCTTTTAACCAAGCCCAAGATAAACACCAGCCCAAAACCTTTAAATTGGCCCAAGTCAACTCCTATTTTTCCCAAGTCAAACAAAAAACGTTTTAAAAAGTAAAAGGGCGCGAATGGGTGTTACTATTCACACATCGTCCCAATTCAACCATGTGTAGAAATTCATAGGTAAAAACCCATGCTCTGTCAATTAAGCTATGTAGCTAGAAGATACCAAGTACTAAGTGCAAAGTCATCAACAAATACGTCACCAAGAGCTCTCATTGGTCAAGATGTATAAAGGGAATGACACGCAAATTCAAACAAACACACCTATGGATGGAAAATTTACACTAAACCAAGTATAAAAGAAGCACATAGCCTCTGACACAAGGATTGCCACGCTGGCAATCCGTGTGCTCACATATTGATCCAACGGTGAAGGCAGGGTATCCAATGATTAGAGAGATTCAAGGGCCAAGATCAAGGATAAAGGGAGCGTGCTTGAAAACCTAGAAGAATCCTTTCTCTCCTATAATTACATGGCTCTTCTTACTCACAAGAGATAGTTAGTTAGTTTTATTTAGCTTTTTAGAGTAGCTTTTAAATTGTAATTTTCTTTTAAAAACTAATGTTTAGCTTATTGTAATCTCTATTTTGTACTCAGCTTTATTATCAATAAGAATTCAAAGTTTTCTATTTGTGCAATTGTCTTTTCATAAATCTACTTTTATGCAAAAATATGGTTTAAAAGGCTTTAACTGTTTCATAAGCTCTCATTCTCTTTTATATGCTCTTATCTACTCTTAAGCTGGCTATTCACTCAACTAAGCTCTCAAAAGCTTAGTTGAGCTTATCTTACACAAATACTCCCTCAAATTTTACTACAGCTTAATAAAGAAGGGAAACCAGACATGGATGGGTTTCCAAGACCATACCAGCTTATTAGAGCTTGTTGATAGCTCAAATGAGCCTTTAATAGCCTTGTTTAGTGTAGAGGCTTATGTAAGTCTTCATTTACTTTTTCTAGCTTTAAATCTGCTATGTAGCTTAAATTCTGCTTATTATTGTTTAGGTAGCTTATTTGTGCTTATTATAATTGATTTATGCTTATTGTGTTTAATTTGTAGTTTAAAATCTTTAGTTTTCATATTATGTCTTAAAACAGTGAGAAAAGCCAAAAATAATTAGCATAAGTAGTTAGCTTACAATTCTGGCTTATTTGATTGCTTATATTGGTTCATTAAGGTTGTTATAAGCTGTCTAATATCTAGTATTTGATTTGTGTTCTTTAAATCTTATTTTGATAAGCTGGATATGGATTTGATGATTTTAAAGGGGTGTTTGGGTCAAGGGTTAAAGTGGGTTAAAATGGGTCAAAACCTGCTTTGTGCTTTTGATTCAACTTTGATTAGGTAATATTAGTTATAAAATATAGTTTGTTACAGTGTTTGAGTGTTAAATCTTATTTTCAAGGTTTTAAAAGTGCATTGTTTGAATCTGTGAAGTTTAAGCTTATCTCATTTGCTTATTTGATCATGATCTTGCTTATTGTTGCTTTTGTGAAGTTTTTATGTTTATTCATGTGTTAAAAGAGGTTAGAAACTTAGCTCTAAAGCCTGCATTGTTTGGTTTGAATTTTTGCCAAAACTGTCATAGATTGCTAAGTTTTCAAAAAGTTTGAGAAAATGCTTTTTCATTTGCTTATTGTTGCGTATCCTGAATTTTAAACTCCTTTTTAAGTGTTGATTATTGTTCTTTGAGGTCTAAACCTAATCTGTTTGTAGCTTAAAAGTCCATAAGGATCTATTTGTTTGCTTATTTTTAAGCTCAAAAAGGTGGTTTTGTTAAGATTGCAAAAGTGTGAGATAGCCTTTTCATGAAGCTTTTTATGTGCTTATTTGAATTTCAAAATGCTTTTTCTTTGTAGCTTATTGTAGCTTTTTGGCCACTCTTTCTAGTGGTATAAGCCACTAAGCCATAAAGATCCTTTTGCTAGCTTATTTTAAGCTAGAAAAGTCCCTCTTGGCCTTTTGCTTACTAGTTTTTTTGCCAAATTGCCCATTAGCTTATTTAAGCTTATATGCTTATTGCTTCTGCTTATTTAGGTGTAGTTCAGCTTATTAGGTTAGGTTTAGTTCAATTCAGCTTATTTCTTTTAGTCTAGGGCTTATTTGAACTTATTTGCAGTTTAGCTTTAAAAAATTTAAGTGTTATAGCTTTTTTAAGATTTCTGTCTTTTTTAGCTTAAAATCTTTGCTTATTTTTGTTTGCTCATGCTTATTAGGTATAGCTTTTTAGTTATTTTCAGCTTATTAGCCCTTCTTTTAGCTTAATAGCTTAAAAAGCCCAACAATTAGCATTTTTATAGCTTAGTGAAGTTAGGCTTATTCTGTCTTTCTTAGCTTATTTGTGTGCTTATTTGTGGTTTGTAAAAAAAGTTGTGTTACAAAATTGCTTATTTGTTGCTTTTATAAAAAGTTGTAAAAAAATAGAATTTGCAAAAACATTTAGGAGTAGGGGAAGCCCTGGGTGAGCAAGGCTCGAACCCGGGACCTCTACCCTTATCCCAAACGTTTTACACAACACACACACTACCACTTGCCCTGG
>BQNB010118493.1:0-13695 GCA_026074375.1 Tanacetum coccineum | reverse complement strand
ATACTTGATTTGCAAATAACAAAACCCATAAACAGCTACATGACGTCTCTTTATGTAACAAGTAATGACGACATGGTTGTAGGATGTTTTAATGGAATTCTACACAAAATTTACATGCGCACTCATAGGTACGTGAGAGTAGTCTACATTATTATATTTCCCTTTTTACCCAATACACAAGAGGTTTAATTTTATTTTTTCAATCCTTTTTTCTTCAGAGAAATAAAATCTTATAACTTTAAGTCTCCAGTTATGTGTATATGCTTGGGTGACAATGATGACTATGTGCTGGCAAGTTGTATGGACTCTACAATCCGGCTTTTAGACTGGTAAAACTTGCATTATTTTCATTTTTATCTAGTTAGTTAAAAAGATTAGGCAATGGCAATCTCGTGATGTTATATTAAACTAATATGTAGGTCATCAATGTTCGGAAAGGATCACGAGTTGAAATGATTTTTTTGGTACATGCTGATGTAGTTAACTTTTTTGTTTTGTTCACCAGTTATAAAAGATTGATTTCTTTTTTTATAACCAAAAGCTGGGGGTCTGAAGATGGCTAAGTTTTTATTTGGGA
Source organism: Tanacetum coccineum (assembly GCA_026074375.1). Lineage (NCBI taxonomy): Eukaryota > Viridiplantae > Streptophyta > Magnoliopsida > Asterales > Asteraceae > Tanacetum > Tanacetum coccineum. The sequence goes on along the minus strand of BQNB010118493.1, from coordinate 13,118 downwards.
TACTATGAATGCTACGGAGTCATCACGTAAACGTGTTCACACATCATCGGTAAGCTTCTTACGTAAATCTGCTCCCCCCACCCCACAACAAAGAGCTTTTGGTTATAAAAAAAACAATCAATTTTTGATAACCGGTGAACAAAACACAAAAACTAAACAGCGGAAGTCTTAAAACCTGAAACATAGTCCGACGAAAAGCATAGTTGTCCAATGCATCAAACATAACTAATTAAAGCAACTAGGGCTTGGCATCACTTTTTGTTTGGTTTTTCAAAAAAACAACTACAAGGTTTCTTTTCTTATTTTGCAAGTAAGATTCGTATCCCAATTTACTTATTTTGTCGATGACATTGATTTTGATCAGCAAACCATTCTACATATTTAAAACAGTCTTTTAAATGAATCACGTACAATATTATATAAGTAAAAACAGACATAAGGTTACCGCTGATGTGTGAGCAGATTTATGTGATGACTCCATAGCATTCATGGTATCCCAAAAGAAAACTCGGCCATCTTCAGACCCCCCCCCCCCCACAACAAAGAGCTGTTGGTTATAAAAAAGCAATTAATTTTTGATAACCGGTGAACAAAACACAAAAGTTAATTACATCAGCATGTAAAAAAAACTCATTTCAACTCGTGATACTTACCTCACATTGATGACCTTCATATATGTTTAATATAACATCACCAGATTGCCTTTGCCTGTAAGTCAGCAACAGTAACCTTTTTAGCTAACTAAATAAAAATGAAAATAATGCATCTTTTACCAGTCCAATAGCCGGATTATAGAGTCCATACAATTTGCTAGCACGTACTCATCATTGTCACCCAAACACATACACATGACCGGAGCCCTAAAGTAATAAGATTTTATTTCTTTGAAGTTAAAAAAAATTAAACCTCTTGCCACTGTATTAGAAAAAGGGGGAATATAATAATGTAGACTACTATCACGTACCTACGAGTTCTCATGTCAATTTTGCTTATCATTCCATCAAAACATCCTACTATGATGTCTTCATTACTTGTTACACAAAGAGACGTCACGCTGCTCTTTATGGGTTATATTATCTGCAAAGCAATTGCTCCGTATAACTTTAGCTCTCAATACTAACTCAAGCTCGAGCTCGAAAGCTCGTTTACAATTATAAAAATTGTTCTAATGCTCAAACAAAATTTATGTAACTTATAAGCTCAACAAAGCTTGTTTTTGAACACACAATTTATGTAACTTATAAGCTCAATGCTTAATAGCATCTAAATATATAGCTCAATGCTTAATGTCATCTAGATTCAGAGCTTAATAAGTTCACAATAGTGGTGGAGGGTTTGCTTATAGAGAGTTTTTCCCATAAAAGTTTTCCTCTTCGAGCAATGTGGGATAAATATACTAGTCATGTGCCTCTTATAGTTAACCTCTCTTGTTCTTTTGATATTTCCAAATTTTTATTTCTATTTCCTTTGTCTATGTATTTCTAGTTAGCAAAAACAAAATATCATCATATTTTTATCTCTACTACTTTTAAAAAGTGTATGAAATATTTTGGAACTTAAACCTAAGTAATGTACTTTGCCTAAAATACTTCTTAATACCCATCTAAACTTTTGATTAAAATGATTGAAGTACTAAAAGAAAGGCAATACAAGTACACACAACGAACTGACTTTATACTTAGCTAACTGACTTAAATTTCTATTAATACAAAATCCTGAAGGTCTATAAAATGTAGTTGATGGTAGATTCATGGGTCAAAACAATAATCTCGAGTTCAAAGGATACAGATTAAACTATTGCAAGCAATCATTCCATTAATCTATAGAAGGGATCTATATAAAAATAATAATTTACCAGCTCTTTCATACTCCTTCAAATCACAATAACATGAAGCAGCAAGCTCAATTTTTCCAATAGACTCGAACATTCCTGCTGCTTCCCTAACATAACCTTTAAAAGCTTCATGATTAGTTTCCAGCATTCGATAAGCAGATGCTCTCAGACCAGAAGCTTTGGCCAGTGTTTCCCACAATGTGTCTCCCGCCTTCTCAAAACACATTGTTGCCATAACAAAATTGTTCCCATAAAATAACTGAACCATATGATAACTGAGTCAAATAAAATATTACAGGGAAATTATAGCAATAATATTTTTGAAAATCAACATTTTTCGCACGTAATCTCAAACCACTACTGAGGCGGAGCTACCCAAACCCGCATTTATCCCGAGCCACTGAATCATCAGTTTTCTAACCTGAACGAGTTCCCCACTTTTTCCAGTAGTCAAACATTGTTTATAGAGCTTCCCGTGTTCTCAAAGACATATTACATATAACACTATGTCTTGCGTCATGAAATCCGGGAAGCATTGATGAAGCTTGTCTCGCGCCTTGTTGGATCGAATCTAAGTTTTGCAATCAAAATATACCAAATAATTGTCTTTCTATTAAGAATCAAAATCTGTCATAATCTTTGTCTTTACAATTTTCTATTCTATTTATATGAAATGAAAGGGTACAATCTAAAAGTTGTGTCGGTTGGTGAACCGATGTGTCCTTTGAGAATAACTGTCAAATGACCATATATTTAACTGCCCTTTACCCGCTCTTTTTTTGTCTGCGGGATATCTATTGGGTTTGGGATTACCGGTTTGATGGGTTTGTGTCCAATATTCTCCCCTTAATCACAAAACGCTGCTAGTAGCTCTATGTCAGTCCGATGAGTATTTGTCACATACTCGTAAATCTTGATCTTCGGGCATGCCCTTTTTGTATGTATGTCTAGCTTTCTGGTATTATCTCCGCTCACGAATTCGACTTGTAGTCTTCTCTTTCAATGTATTCCTCTAAATGAAGTGGTACTTTCCTGTCAATGTATTAAGCTTCTTCCATCAAAACGGGGTTTCTTCATTAGTGATATAGCAGACACTTGTTGTCAACCTGTAATGTATCTTTTCTCATGGTGAATGTTTGCGCTTGCTTAGTAGTCCTCATCATCCATAATGCATGTGCGCTTGCTTGCAGTTGCTGCATGAATTCTATCCGCATGATGATATGCTATTGTGGCTTGTTTTGTGTATTACAGCTAATTGGGTGATCTTCCATAGTAGAATAATAATGCGTAGTTCTTTTCCTTCTTGAGTGTTAACTCCGTGCCTACTTCGCTAAATCCATGTATCTTGGTTCCCCCTACCGTTATGCTTTATGGGTGATACCATAATCCTTTGTCCTTTTACATAGCATAGTACATGTCTTATGGCCTTCATAATTGTTCTCTTGGTTTTCTTGCATAAAATTGACTAATAATCCTACGGAATTAACTTTAATCGGTCTTGTATGAAGCAGATATCTTAAGCATCCAATTAACTGTCTTCGAGATATTCCGTTGATTAACCAATGTTCTAACATTGATCCATATGTTAGTCATGTTCGGGAACCCATTGGTATCTAATGTCTCATTGCAGTCTAAACATTACAGATTTCCTTTATACAATTTTGCTTGCGTAGGTGGATTGTTTTATCATATGTCACCCTGTTAGTTTGTGTCATCTAACATAGACCCTAGTTAGGTAAAGTTGAGTCTTTGATGTTTTTCCGTGTAGAAAGCTTGCTCTCGTGCACATTTCTTGAAATCAATGAGACTTCAAGGTGTTGGCTCAATTTTAATATTCCATGCACGGAGGGCTGTCATAGTCTCCATAATAGGCTTATAAGCTATAGACTTTTCCAATGTCATTGTCTCTATATGAAACCTTCGGTTTATTGACGTATACTTCTTCTTTTAAATCTCAATGTAGAAATGCAGATTTTACATCAAGGTGATGTACTTCCCATTCATAGTTAGCAGTTATGGCGAGTAGTAGTCTGATTGTTTCCGTTCTTGCTACTGGTGCGAAGAATCTTCAAAGTCATGTCATTGGCTGTTGTATGTACCTTTTGGCTACTAAACTACTTTATTGCTTGATTATATTTCCGTTATTAGCATTCTTTCTTGTCTTAGAATACCCATTTTAAGCCAATAGCTTTATGTTTCTTTCTCTGGGTAAAGTGGTTAACTCCCAGTTATTGTTTCTATGTCGTATAACTTATTCGTGAAGATTTTTTGTTTATCCATGTCAAAAAAGTCCTTAATTCGTCGTCTTCTATTACAACTTAACAACCCAATTTTAGTGAATTGTCCAAGCTCAATATAAGATGGCTTTTCAAGTCAGAATGTAATATACTTGAGATTTGTTTCTTTGTTTCTCATCATCACATTTCTATTATATGGAACCGTTTCCTTTAATCTCTATATATGAACCATCTTCAAACATTTCACTTATCCAACTAACCTTCTCATCTATATTACCTTGAATGTTCTCTCTTTCTCCAGTCATGTGATTACTAGCTCCATTTTCCAAATACCATAGACGTCCTTTATTTGTCTCTTTAATCCTACATCTTCTTCATGTAGGGAGACATTTTGTTCTTCCTCTTCTAATGTTGCCATTAGTAAGGTTGGTTCTAGGTCTTCTTCAACGAGGTTTGATTGCTCGTTTGGTTTTGTCTTTTGAGGACATCTAGGCGCAATGTGCCCTATCTTTTTGCATTTATAGCATGTTAATTTGCTAGTATCAAAGTTTGATTTCTTGGAGTTGTTATTATAATTCTTATGAGAGGTTTCTCCATCTTTCCTTTCTTCCTTAAAATTCTCGTGGTTTTTTCCTTGTGAGAATTTATATCTTCCACGTCCGCGTCCCCTAGAATATCTTCCTTTATGTTCGTGTCGTGTGAACATCAATTTTTCTTGATTATCCACTTGCTTGCCTTTCTTATACTTAATCCTTTCTTCGTAAGTTTTAAGTCTACCAATTGCTTCTTCTAAAGTCATTTCATCTAGATCTGAGTATTGTTCTATTGACGCAACTATTTGCAGATACAATCGGTATGGCATTTAAATAGTATACGTACTAGTGTTTCATCTTCCATTGTAATGCCCTAGACTATAGCTGCTTTGTTTACTAAGGTGTTGTTAGTTTTGGGGTGAAGGTTTCGATGGTCTCAGTCTTCCTACATGTGTAACAACTCAAATTCGGATTTGAGTGGTTGCAACCTTGCTTGTTTGACTCTATCTTCTCCTAGGTGTCTAGTTTTTAAGGCATCCCAAATGGCTTTTGCGGTTTTGTGTTTTGTGATTTGAAGTAATTGATCTTCTGGTAAGGCTTGGTAAAGGAATGCGATAGCAGTTATGTCTTTTCTATCATCTGCTTGGGTTTTATCATTAGGTTCTATCATTTCCCATAAACCATTTGCTTCTAAAATAATTTGCATTCGAATTGCCCATAGTGAGTAATTCGAGGGTTTTAGCATTGGACATTGGAATTGGGGTGTACTTGTAGTACCTACTTCCTTTTTCGAAGTATCTCCACTTTCTTTTGTCATATCTCTATGATATCAATATAAAATCTCCAAAATAAAGTTGCTAAGTGCGTCAAAAATTTGGGGTGAGTACTCTTGTTTCGTGCCTTAAAGGCTATCAATCTTAGCGGGACTAGTTTTTAAAAAAAAACTATCCTTGGGGATTTTATGTTCTATAGCGAATAACCTAAGGTTAATTACTCCTTAAAAATTATTCTCTAAATATAGTAGGCAAAAATTCCTAGGCTACTATATTTCAATCTTCGGGTTTTAGGCAAAAAAAAAGTTACTAATCTAGAATTAAGGGGTAACTTATGTAAAAGGCCTATACCTATATATATAAATTCAAAAAGTTGTATATAAAAGTAAATGAAAGGTGGAAGGGGTGTTTTTTGAAAAACCTTTAAGGGTTAATATTAAACCCTTGGTCCATTATTTTGTATGGTCCGCCTCTTTTCGTCTTGTTATGGATTCGTCTCCCTGTGGGTCGTCTCCTTGAGGCTTTGGTCCTTCTCCGGTGGATTGTCGTCCCGCCGATTGAGATGGCGATAGTGAATCGCTCTTTCTCCTTCGTGTGTTCTTTAACCACGGCTCCCTGATTCGATTGTGCGAAAATAGGTTCGCTACAATTGGGATTTGATAAACTCCGCAGTTTTTTGGGGTTTTCTTTGATAAGCAGAATCGTTGATGAATTTCCCCCCTATCTAGGGTTTCCGGATTTGGATCTTTCAAAAATTTGTGTTTGTTCCTTTTGATGATGTAATTTTCTGTCACCTTTTGTGAAGACATCGGCGTTAGCTACATTTTGTGTTTCTTTTTAGAATCGGTGATTAGAAAAAAAATGGCTAATAGTTTGGTCTGTTCCGTTTCTGTTACTGAATGTGTTTTCACGTTTGAAATCCTTCGTTTCCCAAGATCTTTTTTTCATGACTTGGCGACGATGTTGGATTCGCCTTATGTTAAAGATGTTTTGACAAACACAGAATTATTTATGGGTTGTGTTTGTATGATCTGCGAAAACGTCTTTTTTGGAAAAACCTTGGTGCCGTTTTTGATTCGAATGGAACACAGTGATTTCTATGGTATATGATGATCTTGGTTTGATTAACCAAAGCTCTGATGCCAAATTTTGGATCGAATCTAAGTTTTGCAATCAAAATATACCAAATAATTGTTTTTCTATTAAGAATCAAAATCTGTCATCATCTTTGTCTTTACAATTTTCTGTTCTATTTATATGAAATGAAAGGGTACAATCTAAAAGTTATGTCGGTTGGTGAACCGATGTGTCCCTTGAGAATAACTATCAAATGACAGTTATTTAACTGCCATGTAACCGCCTTTTTTGTCTGTGGGTTATCTAGCGGGTTTGGGATTACCCGGTTTGATGGATTTTGGTCTAATAGAGCCAATCGCATTTCTTCATGTATCCATATATAACTCTCCACTGGTCTCTTAAAGTGGATGTCCCAAAAAAGTTGTAGAGTTATACATCCTAAAAAGGAGTTTAGAAATAATCATCATGTGACAAAAAGTTATTACAAAAAATTGATTTAAGGCTCGATCTTACATGAAACTCAAGACCTTTATACTCCACTGTAGCGAGAACAAGTGCATTTTTTCCAACAAATTCACAAACTTCAGTTTTCATATGATCATCACGTACCAATATCACTTGTTCTGCCCCAAAGCCTACAATATCATCATCACTTTTTTTCCCACCGAAAATAGCTACAATTGCATTATCATTGTTACAAGGCTCAAATAAAATAGGAAGTTCACCAGATATAAGGCTAATTTCAGGTTCTAACTTGTCAATTTACTGAATATAGTAATGGTACATTATGTCAATGACACTCTGAGCTAAATCAAGCACACCATCATGCGTTCTGAAATTCTGTTTTGATTGTTTTATCTCAGATACGAGACCTTTTTCTTGCATTTCAGATGTTCTTGTGCTTAGGAAGTCTTTATAGAAAAGAGATCGTATATCAGATAACCCAGTCCCGATTTAACATGTGCGGGAAGGCAATCGCACAGGGCCTCTTTTTTCTAGGGGGCCTCAATAAATAGAACTTAATAGTATAATGTATAGAAAATATTTCTTTGGAGAACCTAATCTCGTTAAAAAATGAATCTAAGATCAGTATTAGATACGTATAATAGGAATAAAAAAGCGTATGCAGGCAGCGTTCCGATTTTAATGGAGGCAGATGAGATGCAAATATTGGGTGCGGAAATGACTCGAAGCTATCAGTAAATGTAACATGGTGGGTCTCGTAAATTGTTATTTGTGTCTTATAGCTCCACTCATTTTTCGGAAGTTTTAAATTTAAACCATTGCTTTAGAATATATCATTAGACCCCTATCCCTACTCAAAGTCCCATATTTTACAAAATCTTTAAAATTAACTTCGAAGCATATTTTTAAAAACTGCAGAGGATTTGCAAACTTCTTTAATTAATTGACACACTTCAAAAGTTTAGTGTATGACAATTTATTCCCTTTGACTTCTCTAATCACTTCTACTCATATTCACGCTAACCACCGGCAACGCCTCACCCGGACAACTCGCTACCACACAAAGGTATAAATGTCAACATACAATATTTTTGAGTGTGCAAATCACAAAACACTACATTTTCATCTTGTACTTGTAGGATGTGTTATATTTTTTTTTACATTTAAACATATATATAACAGGCCGGGCATTTCATTCGAAAAATGTTGTAATACTTTGGATTTTATATGTATCATGACATGTTCAATCGTTGCCTCTAAGAAAAAAGTATAATTATTATCACACTTAGAAAAAAACAATCTTGGATGGTCCTTGTAACTTAACTGACTAGTCAGTTAAGGACTTAACATAGTTAAGGACTTAACATAGTTAAGTGTAAAAAGGGCTTGCACTTAATCAATGTAGACAAAATCCATTTGTCACCTTTATAGTTGCCATTTTTAAGCCTACGATGAATGTCATTTATAAAATCTCCCAAATCGAATTCCCCGCGTTCACTTTTCATCTTTTCATATGGTTGAAAGAGGTTGTAAAGAATCTCTATTTTCTCTTTAGTTAATGTGGAAGAACGGCTTTCCGCAAGTAAACAGTAACCCTCACAGCTAACTTTTCCGTCACTGCATTCCCCAACTAGTAGACCTCCTTTTTATAGAAAATAATTTCGTGAACATCCACTATTAGAGCTATCAAACTTCTTTTGTTAATTTGATTGAAGTGGGCCATATAGTGAACAAAAATTTTGCCAAACGTAACATTCCCATTGACTATGAAATTGCATTGCAACACAGAACGTATATAGTTACCATAACTTTAGCACTCAATACTAACACAAGCTCGACCTCGAAAGCTCGTTTACCATCCAACATCAGCAAAAACGCTTGAAATGTTATAATGAGAGGGTAATTTTTCACCGGGATGTTAATAAACGTGTCTGTAGTATCATCGAATTCTGATGGAATAACATCCGTATTATCAAAATTAACCTCTGCTGACGAACTATTATCAAAAATATTAATTCTATAAGTCATAACAAGACCATATATATAGATGGAAAAGAGATAAAAGGGATGAGTACTTGCCAACCTTGTGAGGTGGAAAACATGTTTTACAGCATAACATAATCTTGGGCTGACTGATACAAAAAGTTGATGAAGAACACTCGGTTTACTATTTCCAGCATAACATAAACTTTAGCATCTCTAAATCGTCTGCTTTGTGCTTCAAAAATACTATCCGAAGCAATTTGAAATTCATTTTTGTATTGGAACAACTTCATTGTCAGAATATTGGTTTTCCCGGTTCTGATCGCCCAATTATAAAAGAACTCTTTCGAGATAAAATTATGTCCATCTGTTTATCATTAACTTGCATGGGCAGATCAACATCCTTGCCAGAAAGCAGATGGCTCACGACCCCACATGGAAATAAGTAGAACTACATAAGCAATATGCTTTCACTCACTTTTGAGTTATCAACATAAGTTATAGCATTATCAGGATTCAAACTCTCTTCACTTTCAACCTCAGAGTTCTTTAAATAACGAAATCTAATGATCTCCTAAGATGCCAGCTAAGTCCTCGGAACATCCAAGTTCCTGTAGAATATAAATAAAAGAGTTAAGTACATTTTTGGTCCTTGTGGTTTGGTGCGTTTTCTTTTTTGGTTCCAAATTCAAAAAAATGTATGGTTTTGGTCTAAATACATAGTTTTTCGTTCACTTTTAGGTCCATTCCGTAATTTTAGACTAAAAATTTTTTGGAAGCTAAGTGAAACGAAACTATGTCCTTTTGGCCAATGAGTGTAACAAAACATGGTCTTTTGGACTAAAAGTGGAAACGAAAATAACCTATGTCTTTTGGACAAAACCAAACATTTTTTGAAAATTTTGGATCAAATGTGAAAAACGCACCAAACCATAAGGACCAAAAATGTACTTAACTCTAAATAAAATGTAATTAAGCGTATATAATCATCTAAACATCCCAACCATATATAACAAACAAACGTACCCCTCTAAACATTTTTCAGTGCTCCGACGGATATAATCATCTACATATACATAATATATGCTCTCAAATCATTTTTTATGTTCCAGAATATCCTCAGAGGCTAGAGCTTATGGCACTGGAAATGGAGAGTGGAAAAAAATTGAGGTTTGGCAAGTATGGCTTGGTAAACTGAGCCTATGTCGCCTGAGCCTAGTTTCTTGAGGAAGTGGATGTCTTGTAGGGTTAGGGTTTGTGTGGAAGGTGTGTGAGTATGTTTTGCTGTGGTGGTGGTGGTAGAGGATGAGGTGGAGGTTGTGGAGGTGGTGGTGGTGGAGTTGGAGCTGATGGAATAGAGGTCATCTGAGAGGGTGTTTAGTGATGGTGATGGTTCCATTGATGGTGGGGAAGTAAAGGTGTGTGTGTGAATTACTCATATCGCATAGATCTCTTCAACCTTAAATTGTTTCAAGATTTGTGATGAATTTTCACAACACAAGTCTACGCTTATGTTCTTAAGCTGCAGGCCACTAGATAGTTTCCATAAAAGGTTTAAAACCTGCCTCTTCAAGCAGAACCTGTCAGCCTTCCAAACAATCTTCTAAATTCGTCACTAATGAGAACCTGATGGCATAAAGTTGAACCTAACATGAAGAACAAAGTGGATTACTATAATGAGATATACTATGTGTTAAAAGAAAAAATCACAACTTCCATTTTGCATGTTTAAAAAAGTATACTATTCCTGTTAACCAAGTGTGCCATCAAGTTGTTCTAAACTCTTTCTCATTGGCTTCTATAATTTCATCTCAAGCTTTCAATCCCCAGCATCAACATTAGACAAACTAATGTCAATTCCTCTGCTCACTAAAATACTTTTTTTCACGTATAGGACTCAACTATTACTCAGGTTGTGTTCATTTCCCAATATCCAAGAACAGTTTTTACAGGAAAATGGAAGCAATATCATACTTATTATGACTATGAACTATAACGATCAATTATATTTAGAAGTTAAAAAAATATATTTTACCGTGCTTTCTTGTCAAAGCAACATTTGAACTTTGAGACATGATTGAAGGGCAATAGACAAATGGCTATTGGGACCTTAACTGTTGCAAAATAATGATATCTTGTTATCCGCCCTGAAACTTCGTCATAGATTTAACGTCATTGAAAATCCACAGTTACTCTTACTTGTGAGCAAGTTTTCTTATATTGAAACAACTTAGCAGCTTAAGGGAGGTAGATATACTCTGTTTTCTATTGAGTCTACATTGCTATAATGTTAAAAGCACCAAATGTTAAAATTTGTTATCAAAACAGATTTAATTAACTTTCATGCCTTAAAGTGATAAACAAAATCTGACATGACACCCAATATGCACACCTCTTAGGAATTTTATAACAATTTTTAATCACAAACAGCCGTTGGAATTTAACAAAATAGTTATCAATACGATGAGTACGCAGCAGATTGGAATCTAGCTTTTGTTATAATTAAAAACGCACATAAATATATAAACTCGAATTTATTTACTGGTTTTTTATGATATGAATCAATAAATGGAATGAGATCTTGATTCTTGACACTGTTAGTGATTAAAATAATCACCTCTATGGTATGCTCACACTACACGTCACACGAGATGCTAGTGCTTGCTTCACGATTATACAAACAACTTGTACTTTGTACTTGTTCTAGATTCGATCCAAATACTTAAGTGGTATGTGTTTGGATGGAACTTAAAACTGTCAAAGATAAACCCAACCACTAGACTATGATTACTTTGTTGGAGTAAACGTTAATGCAATAAGGGTTTATACCAAAACTAGAAACAAGAAAAGGAAAAAACCAACAAAACTGACAACTAGAGGACTTGAATTTAGGTCAGCTAGAACATGACTGATGTCCATTGTAAGATTCGATCAACCTACTACAACCTGGTTACTAGTGTGGAATAAATCTGACCTTCGATACGAACACAACATAGTTGATTATGTATGATAGAAAAAGAAAAAGATGCACAAGAATATAACTCTCAATATTAAATGTTTATTGAGTAAAGAAAGAATGAAGTACAAAACCTCCCCCCCCTCATCTCCTTTTATAGAGATCAAGGATAGAACAAACAAGTTAGAAAGAATAATATATACAACTCCTCTCCCCTCACCTCCTTTTATAGAGATGAGAGAGAGAATAGGCTTGGGCCATAGAGAAACCCAACAACCCTAATATGGCTATAATTAGAGCTAAATTTACACTAACCTCCTAACCTATTAAATAAAGTCAATACTAATAAACCTAACTCCACATATTCATAAAACAGCTAGCTTCCACATGATCCAAATGCTTAATCTCTACATATTTGGCATACTTTTGCACACACTCCTTAACTATGCCGGGAAGAAAGTTACCCGTCATATGAATTTCGAAGCCATCTAGAATAGGAGTAAACTTTATGTTGGTGTGGATTGAGGACTTTTGTTTTCATTTAATGAGGATGACTTGTTTTTATTTCATCACTTATACGAACGGACTTGTACATGGAGGTACCACATTTTTTGCTCAATACATATTAGTTTGGAGTTACTTTGGACTACTAATTAATAGGGCTAAGCTTAACAAACCCAAAATTGAATCCACGTAAGCTAGTAAGCATAAAAATAATCTTAAACAAAACCCCCTATAATATATGATGTTAGAAAGTGAATGTTTACGTAAAGTGAGTTTTAATTGTGTTTTAATGTTGGAAACGATATATAATATGAGGCCTAAGGTTAGCGATTGAATCTCATTTACGGGGTGTTTGGTATTGCATTTTCAAAATTATGCGTCTATGCGACCTACTTTTTCAAAGTTGTGTTTTGTCTTAACAAAACGCAATAGTTACTTTTTTCAAAAGGTTGCAAAAATTATTTTACTAAGGGCCATCCCCATCACCGTTATAGGATTAAGGATATAATATGAGGCCCAGATTACCGATTGAAGCTCATGAAGGGGGTATTTGGGATTGAGTTAAAAAAGTTATGCATCTACGTTTTTAAAAAATAGGCTTAACCCGCTTTTTCAAAACTGTGTATGCATTTGTCTTTCGAAAAACACAGCATTACTTTTGCCAACATGTTTGCGAATATATGCTTTCTGATTATTTGTGTTTTGCTTATACTTGGATATTCTTCTACAAAGCGCAATCCAATACACCTTCTTAGT
>BQNB010118492.1:0-20981 GCA_026074375.1 Tanacetum coccineum | reverse complement strand
CAAGAAATGAGTAAGTCTATGTTGAACGAGCAATCATTACCACAAAAGTTTTGGTGTAACGCCGTAGATACTTCAACATGCATTCTCAACCGAATCCTCATTAGAGCCATTCTAGGAAAAACATCTTACGAACTCTTAAGAGGTAGAAAACCTACGTTAGATTATTTTAGAGTGTTTGGAAGGAAGTGCTTCATTTTGAACGCAAAAGACTACCTTACCAAGTTTGACCACCCAAAGCAACGTCATACGTATGTGTCTTTTTAGGTTATTCTCAAAATAGTAAAGCCTATATCATCCTAAACAAACACACTAGGAAAGTCGAAGAATCACTTAACGTGACATTTGATGAAACTCCTCCACCCTCTAAGACATCACCCTTGGTGGATGATGACTTAGACGAAGAAAAAGCAATTAAGGTCACCGAAAAGAAAAACCTAGAAAACAACATTGTGGATGAAACTTTAGAGGTTGATGAAATAATCAACATTAAAGAATCTAGGAACCACCCATTAGAAAATGTCATAGAAAACCTTAACCAAAGAACCCTTAGGTCACAAGCCCAAAACCAAAGTAACTTCTATTGTTTTATATCAACTATAGAACCTAAGAATGTGAATGAAACATTAGGAGATAAATGTTGGATAGTCGCCATGCAAGAAGAATTAAATCAATTCGTTGCTAATGACGTTTTGGAGTTAGTTCCTCAACCTACGAATATGACAATCATAGGAACTAAGTGCGTATTTAGAAATAAGTTAGACGAGAACGGTATTGTTTCTCAAAATAAGGCTAGGTTAGTTGCTCAAGGCTACAACCAACAAGAGGGCATCGATTATGATGAAACTTATGCCCCGGTTGCTAGACTTGAGTCTATTAGAATATTATTAGCTTATGCTTGTGCCTTAGACTTTAAACTATTCCAAATGGATGTAAAAAGTGCATTCCTGAATGGTTTTATCAATGAGGAGGTATACGTGGCACAACCTTCAGGATTCATTGATTTCAAAAAACCAGATCATGTTTATAAATTAAAGAAAGCTTTATATGGTCTTAAACAAGCACCCAAAGCTTGGTATGATATATTAAAAGCTTTCCTTATTAAACATGAATATAAAATGGGAATGGTAGATAACACTCTTTTTACTAAGAAGAAAAGTTCAAATCTCATCATTGTTCAAATATATGTCGATGACATTATATTCGGTTCGACTTGTCAAGACATGTGTGATGAATTTGCCAAAATCATGCATGACGAGTTCGAGATGAGCATGATGGGTGAACTTAACTTCTTCCTTGGATTACAAATAAAACAAATGGAAGATGGTATCTTCTTTAATCAATCTAAGTATATTAAAGAAATGCTTAAGAAATTTGGTCTAGAAGATTCTAAACCAATGAAAACCCCCATGTCCTCCGATACTAAACTCACGAAAGATGAAGAGTGTGAGTCGGTAGATAGTACCAAGTATCGAGGCATGATAGGTAGTTTATTATACCTAACGGCAAGTAGGCCCGATATCATGTTTAGTGTCGTAGCCTGATATCTGTTTAGTGTCTGCTCCTTTTGTGCCCGCTTCCAAAAGAGGCTCCCAAAATCTCTCACCTTGAAGCGGTTAAGCGTATCTTCTGATACATTAAAGGTACTACGCACTTAAGATTATGGTATCCTAAGGGGACGGCCTAGAACCGTTAGTATTATATGCCGACTCTGTTCATGCGGGGAGATTATGTGGATCGAATTAGAGACTAGTGGTATTTGTCACGTTTTAGTGGGATGTTGTTGACATCTTGGTTCTCAATAGAAACAAAAACCGCTCTTGCTTCTATCCACTACAAAGCCGAATACGGTAAGCGCCGGAAAGGCATGTCAACAAGCTAGACTATGGATGAAACAAGCTTCTCATCGACTACGACGTACGACTCGACGACGTTCCCATCATGTGTGATAACAAAGGCGCGATTGACCTTAGCAAAAACCCGATGCAACATTCTCGTACTAAACACATCAAAATTCGTCACCACTTTCTTCGTGATAATGTCCAGAAAAGACATATCTCAATCGAAAAAGTGCTGTCTGTCGACAACATCGCCGACATTATTACTAAACCCCTTAAACGTGAATTGTTTAACTATCTACGTCTTGGTTTAGGAATGATGAAACACATTTCATAAATCATATTAGTCCGCTTCTCCTTCTTCTGTCTAAATTCTAGTCCATGTTCCATTCTGTGTCGTGACAACTTGAATACTTCATCCGAAGTACTTCAAGCATTTTTAATTCGCAAAATGCAAATTAAGATGTCACTCTTCTTTGTAAAATTTTCGTCAAAAACTGAGTCCAAAACCCTTTACTGAGGGCAGCCCCCATACCATAGGCGGCCCCCAATATATTTGGGACCGCCAGGCATTATGGGACCGCCATCAACAGACTCCCATATTTTATACTTAGTCAAAAAAAATTCAAACCACAAAAACAAACCCCCCCCCTTCGTGCTGCAAGTGACGAACACGATTGAAACAACCTAAAAACTCAAAATCACCTATCAAAACACAAATTGAAGATAAAATCAACACTTACAATCATTCACAACATCTTAAAGATCATTAATTGTAAGTCATTTTATCTATTTTCTTTCAATTTGAATCTAGGGTTCATGATGAAGATCAAAATTGAAATTGGGGATTTTCCATTTTTCTTTCAATTTTGTACAATTAGGACTACTAGAATACAATGTATAACTAATATGCTTCCCGTAGACATAGGATTTGCCTACATTGGTGAGATTGTCTAAAAATTGATTTTGAACCAAAACCCCAATTTCATCTTCAAATTACTCACGTTAGGAACAAAATAAAATTGTTGTTATGCATTGTCAATATAATCTAAAAACGTTTTCAAACACATGCATAATGATCTCATGAACAAATTTCGAGATACATAATTCATATGTATTTTTCGACTTGTTTGAATGAGCAAAATCAAACTAAGGAGCGTTTGGATTAACTCTTAGGATTTTATTTTGAGGTCGAGTTAATTGTTACTCCACATTGGTTACATCTAGGCACACACTAGGCACGAACTCAAAATATCAGCATATATGTAAGATATTAAAGTGTGATTTGATTGTTTTATTTTAGGTAACAATGCCTCTAATTACTTCACTAGATCATTAAAAGACCCGAAACTACATTCCACTCATATCAAGTGAATTTAATCAACCCTTAAGAAACACAATTGCAAATCTTGAAAAATGATACTTTCATGAGGGTAGGGTTGTGAGTCAAAACTTTGAAAACATGAGTCATATCCGTGCTA
Organism: Tanacetum coccineum; assembly: GCA_026074375.1. NCBI lineage: Eukaryota > Viridiplantae > Streptophyta > Magnoliopsida > Asterales > Asteraceae > Tanacetum > Tanacetum coccineum. Next base: position 17,665 of record BQNB010118492.1, on the reverse strand, counting down.
AGTTTGAATCAATTAAGTTTGATTGTTTGTTAAACTTAAACGAGCAAATTGTTCCTCGTTTTGTTCTCGAGTTCTATAGTCACTCGATACTTGTCAATAAGTATTCTGAGTAAAGGTTGTTATAAAACCACTCCTCCGTCTCTAAGTGTCGTCAAGTCCTTCATTCAAATTCCTAGACAAGGTTAAGTCACTCCTACTAAAAACAAGAAAAACATTATCGTCGACAAAAACAAAATCTTAACTCGCAAAATTTCATAACCTAATATGAATCAACTGGTGATTTTCATTCGTGAAAATGCTATTTGTCTAGGAGGTCATAAGGATCATGTCTCCGGTTATCTTTGTCATATACTTTATTGCATTGAAACCTCCACTCGATTCAATCTAGCATTCTTTTTTCTCAAAAGAATGGAAAAGACTCGAAGCAAACCTAAGGAACTCTTACCTTACGGAATGCTTTTGACTAGATTGTTCAATCATGTTGTGTCCGTCTTTCCTGAGCTAGCAATTGATCTATATATCTTACATGATCGATTCATGCATCCCCTCGCTCCTCACTATGAGTGTAAGACGCGATCGGATCATGGTAAGAAAAGACCTCGTGAGTCAAATGTAGCATCACTCTCACACCACTCTAATCATTCCATCCTATCTCATGTGGATGATCCCATCAATGAAGATGATGATGAATCATTTCATTCCAACTCTCATCTCATCCCTCAAAATATCTCTTTATCGTCACAATATTGTCTTTAAGAGTTCTAGCAAAACCCTTCCTCATTAAAGTTCATTACTTGAACTCCCATCTCTTTGTAAACCATTAATCTTCAAAACACAACAACAAGATGTCACCGTGAAGGGTTAAGTTAATTGGAAAAAGCTCTCAAGACTGAATGGTGGTAAACAGAAGTATACATGTTACACAAACTACTAAGGAACACTTATTATTATTATTATTATTTATCTTTCTTGATTAATACATTATATCTTTCTATTATTAGGACTAGTAATGGCAAGTGATAATTGCATTTGACTTGGATGATTTTCCCCACTTTACCAACACTCTATGATTAGCAAAATAATTATAAATGTAACATGCGAACAATGACACTGCTTGCTAAATGATTTGCTTGCTAGTTTAGAACTACATATTATTGCCTGAATTAGTGGATTTTTGAATTTGGTAGATGCCGAAATCACTGGACTTAAGAAAAAGGAAAAACTATAAATTTTCATTCTTCCAGAAAACGGCCCCCTTAAATGCCTGGTGGCCCCCCAAAATATTTAGACGCATGGTAATATGGGACCGCCTCCAGGGGGACAAAATTTTGAGTTTACCTCTTTTTTATTCTTTGGACCCTCTTACCTACATCCTCAAGCTGTCATTTCCCTGTTTAGCCAAACCATCCTTGGCATCCTCTTCCATCCACACCATGCTTTTCCATGTTATATTACCATTTCCATTATTTAAATCATCAAACCCTCACACCTTACTACCACCATCACTGTCTTCATCCTAATCTTCTTCATCATCAATGTCTTGCTCAAACCACCATTCTAACTTCTCTAGAAAATCGAGAATGTCGGTAAGACAAGTATGGAAACGCAAAACATCCACTCCAAAATCATCACCTCCTTCCCAAAATGACTCACCTCCTCTTCCTCCACGAGTTTACTAACAATCTCCTTCACCACCATCATATAATCCCTTAAGAGATCAAATGATTAACCAACTCCACAACATCTCTACCATCCTTGATTCACACACTAATCCATTCAATTCATACATGCATGTACCATCTTCATTACCAACACAACAAATTTATCCTCCTTCTCATGTTCAAGTTGAATTTCACTTAAGTTTTTATCATTATTGAAAGTTTTCTAGACACCAATTCCACTCCTTGAGAAACGAAATCAACTTCATTCACGTTCTTCTAACCCGTCCCATACCTCTAACCCATAACCCTCCAAATCATGTGTCACCAACCCCTTCTTTTTCCCTCTTTAATTAATCATTATCTTATGATTAATCTACCTAAATAATTGACCTTTCATCTTTTGATTATGGCATCTTCTACTCTTCAAGAATTCACTAGCGTAGATCTATGCCTTATTATGTCTTTATGATTATCTACTTTCTATTGTAATGCTTCATACAAATATTGTATGAATTTGTCTTAGCTCGTATTAGATCTAGTTTTATTTTATGTTGTATGAATGTATTAGTTGCATTTGCTATTGTATGAATTTCTTGTTGGTTGAATGAAACTCTCTTTTGGGTGACTTAAAAATCATGTGTTGCTTTACAAGATATTTGTCTTGAACATGTATTTCTAACCTTGGTTTATAGCACACAATTTTCGTAAGATCGATCCCTTGGTGCCCCGAATAAGGGGGAGCATACATCAAGGGGGAGTCTTGTTATCGTCGATTTCTTTCTTCCTACAACAACTCGACGATCATCCTTTTTGAATTCGACAAAAAGGGGGGGCGGGGGAAGTGAACCATAATCATTTAATAATTCGAGATCTTTAATTTTATTTAAAATGAGTTTATATTTTGTCATCATCAATAAGAGGGAGATTGTTAATACAAATAATGTCTAAAAATGTTATTTATATTTTTCGACCTCTCAACGTTTTGATAATTACAAAATGTAAAAAAATTTACAATAAAATTAAACGTTTACAAATTATTAATCGTAAAATTCTATTTCTAAGATTAGTGATCACTTAAGGTATGAACAAACAAATCACAAAGCATGATTAGTGATCAAGAAAATATTTTTCTCTTCCATTACATTTTTACAAAAGATTTTCACAAAATTAATAATACAAAATATTTTCTAATTAAAAGAAAAGTTTTATTAAAAACTTAAAATTTGAAATTCAAATTTTCCCCCCAAAACGAAAGCTTCTATACCAGATACAACCTTCCCCACAAAAAGACAAAAAAGGGAGCGGAGTCTACTGGCGGCCCCCTTATAGGCCTGGCGGCCCCCTTATATATATGGGACCGACAAGACCGCTGCTAGTTAGCATTGGCTTTTTCTGTCTATAAAGACTGGCCCACCCCTTGCAAAAAATCATACCTCTTTGCATGAATTTTCTCATAGTTCTTTCTCTCTCTAAAAACCTTCTTTCTCTCACTAACATCTCTTGTTTTTTTTTCAAATGATCTAATCTCTAACATCTCTTGTTTTTTTTCAAATGATCTAATCTCTTCTTCTAATCTCTTCCCTCTCTTTCAAGTGCAAGAGAAGAACACTTGTATTCTCCAAGAAATGAAGTGTTGATTAGTAATCTTTCCTCCTTTCTTCTAAGTACCAAACCTCTATTGTAATTATCTTGTGTATTTGTGTGATTCAGTGGTGTGTAAATAGTAAGTGTGATCAAGGTGATTGTGTTATTGATTGTGAAGTGGTAGATTGGTTCTAGCTAAGATTAGGACTCGACATCTAGCTTAGTGTCGGAAAATAACGTAAGCGACGTGTAAACGGTTTTCTCCGCCAAAAGGGAGCTTGTTGCCATAGTGAAATCTTGAGTCGGATGCTCGTGGAGTGGAGTAGGGCAAAGAGGTGCTTCGTAGCCGAACCTCTATAAAATCTTGGTGTCTTTGTTTGGTTGTTCCTTTCCTTATCTCTTTACATTATTATTGTTGTTATCTAGTTTTAGTTTAGATAGTACTTGCTTGTGATATTGTGGATTGGTTAAACATATAACTCGGATCTATACATTTTTGAAAGCAAACTTTTAAAACATAAAACGAACCTGTAAACTATTCAACCCCCCCCCTTCTAGTTTCCACACCCTTTAACACTATAAATACCCACTTATTTTAACTTTTTATACACAACTATATATACTTTCATCCACTTTTCTAAATGGCTTGTTCGATTCCACATAGCGACGATGAAATCCAAGCTTTGGTTCAAAAACAAATTGACGAATATATGGTTCGTCAGAAAGCGATTCTGGATTTAGCCTTGCAATTTGATAATCCATGCACAGCATAAGGAATATCTTGAAAAAGCATTATTGAGAAAATGTAATGCACATTCCACAAGAGAGTCGTGCTTTTTAAAAGAAGGATCTGATAAAGATTATGAGTTAAATCTTTCTATGTATAAAAAGGTGGCAAAAATAGAAAAACAAATGAATGCCATGTTAGTTTGGCTACAGGAAAAATACAACTACCGCTCACAAACCTATATAGGTGGTTCGTCATCACAGACACATGGGATATGTGATTTATATCTTACTGAGAAAGAGCTACATCAACTGCATCTAGATGAAGAAGCCTTAAGAGAAGCATTAGAAGAAGCAGCAACGGATGAAAAAGCACGGGAGGAGAAAATTAGGCAAAATCAAGCTGATGATGAGGAATTCTTTTTAGAATTTGGGGTGGTGAGATATGATTCAGATTACGAGTCAGATTAATAATCTAGAAACTATTTTAATTTTCTTGTTTTAAATGTAATGTTTTAAACGTAATGTTTTAAATGAATTGTTTTAAATAGAGTATTGTTATTATGTAATGGAGTATTTATATTTTCAAATTTTAAATTCTAACGGATACTTTTCCGTTATAAATACCCTTCACCATCTCCTTATTTTCTCACACAACTTCTTATCCAACTCTCTCAAATGGATTCCAATTTCAATAACAAAAATGATTCATGGGAATTCGGTCTTGATATCGATGATTTCGATCTTCATTTAACACCCGTTCTGCGTTCCTCCAGTAGCACACGTGTTGAACAATCTCCCTTAACCCCAAATCCAGCTAGGATAATACCCGATCCTGTGGGTATTGTTCAGCTCTCTAGTAGCACACGTGTTGAACCATCTCCCTTAACCCCAAATCCAGTTAGGATAATACCCGGTCCTGCGGGTATTGTTCAGCAAGCCAAGCTGCTTAAAGGTTAAGGTTATATTCTTGATTTAGATGGGGCTTTAATGTCGACACAAGTAAATATGTAGAAATTTGTTGAGGATGTGGGTGAGGATGATTATTTTAAGAGTGGGGCGTGGATTAGCGCCACTAACTATGTGACTGCTACTTGTGGCACTATAACTGGGTGTTTCGGGGACATCAACAACTTTCTGAAAAAGGGAAAACTTGACCAAGTTGTTTCAATAGTCAAGTCTTGTTCTCCGAATGAGATGTACGAACTCACAATGACTATGAAAGATCTCTCAGGTACAATACCAGGAACAATACATTACAAATTCATTGGTGATGGTGGTTATGGAAAGGATATTACTGTAGGAGTTGCTATGATACTTGCTAATGTCTCAGTTTTTACTCCTAAACCATCAAAGCATTACCTTAACATTACAATGAGAAATGTGGTTAAGGTTTTCCTTAAGGATTCAATTCCTGAAAGTGGCAGTGGTTAACCTTAACATTATTATGTAATGTTTATTATTATAATGTAATGTTTTTTATTATTTATGTAATGTTTTTTATTATTAATGAAAAATTTAAATTTGTTGTTAAAAAAATAAAAATGAAAAAAAATGAAGGTCGCCTTATAGTGGCAAAATGTCGCATATAAGTTGTTGATGTGGCATCAAAAAGTGCAGGTTGGGACAGACTGCCATAGTGGGTAGCCTTAAAATTTCACTAGTTATCACGTCATAATCAAATCTTGGTTCATTGACATCTTGAAATATGATGAATCATGAAATGGTAATTTATTTAAATGGTATGTATGGAAATGTTTACTGAATCACATAGGAAATTATTACACATAATTATAAGAATATAACAAACATCAGTACGGTTTAAAACATAGTGAAAAAGATAGCATAAATGATTAATAGTAATTGGTTTCATAATTCATGTAGATAATTTGAAGAAGGATTGACTCGAGTTTTCCAAATAAGCGTTGATTTGTTTAAGGTACAGATATTCTATCCTTTCTTTTAAGGATTCTCATGACATTTGATCTGTATCTTTTTGCTCATTTGAAATCATTATTTATGAACCGCTATTTGTTTACTACCTTATTTGATAATTTCATTGAACCCCTTAAACTCGTTTGACACATGCTTCATTTGACATTACCTTGATATAAAATTATTCATTTTGTTCAGACATGACCTTTGTTGACATATTATATTTGTTTTGATATGCTAAATAAACCTTTGTTCTGTTATGATGCCTAAGCTAACTAGCCATAGAGGTACCATGGCCGCGTCATTAAGGCACCAATAGCGTGATAGTATCTGTGGCGGTGTGATCAGTCCACGTGTTCCCCTTTTGTTTTGTGTGCTCTATTATGCATTTGGCCATATATGATTTGATTTGTAGGGAGCATATGGATGCATCCTAGGTACTTCGTTTTGGTGCATGGCTTAGTGTGGTACCAACACCCCATTGCACATTTGTTTCGGTACATGTGGAGATTGCAACTCCCTTGTACAACTTGGTATGATATATATACATATATATATATATATATACATATATATATATACATACATATGTATACATACATATGTATACATACATATGTATACAACATAACGTAAATTATTTATATGTATACAATATATATATATATATGTGTGTGTGTGTGTGTGTGTGTGTGTGTGTGTGATTATTTAGTCTAAGCGTGTGGCATGATTTAGACTTTTGTTTCGAGCTCGTGGGGCATTCCTATATGTTTTGTTCGCAATCTATTTGTTTAGCTACCTTATTCGTTTAACTCTTATGAAATATGATATCTTCAATGCAGGTTATTTTGATTCCTTTTCGTTACTATTACTCATTTGATCTATCTGTTTTGTTTATATATGTTCACTGAGCTTTTAGCTCGGCTGCTTTTCTTTTCTCCACGACATTTAATAAGAGGGAAGCTGGGTTATGAGTGAAGAGTTCTTAGGAGCTCTTTGTGGACTGACTTGATGATAGCTTTTCACATTTTAATTATAATTCCCTAGACTTTGGATTTTGGAATTGTCTTTTGTTTAGACTACGCATTTGAATTTATTTTCGTTTGCAGGTCATCTTGTTCTAGACCTATTATTCCTAAGTATTCTTGATGAATTTTATTAAACCAATTTATAAATTAAGTCTTCAGCTTGCGTTTATTTGATGCCATAATTGTGACATTTGACCCATTCTCGTGTGGGGTGTTACATATACAGTCTCTTTGTGTTTTGGTGATGACAAACATGTAACTTGTAATACATAACGTAACCACAAATCATCAAAGCATACATTCATCAACCTCTCTCGACTTCTCAAGTATGCTTCAGCATAGGTTTGAATATGTTTGTTATATTACATTATGATCAAACCATTTAACAAATTATAAATAATATGTTGGTGTCACTACGTAAAAGTTGACTAAACATTTCTATAAGTTTCGACTTGACGTAAATATTAAGGTAAAAATAAAGGTACCGTAAAACTTGATTTAGGATCAAAGAAATATTTTTTATACACATTACATTTTAATGTATACAAACATTTTTCCAAAGGACAATTGCATTTTTATTTTTCTACAAGTAAAAAATTTGTTTTAATAAAATGTTAAATTTGAATTTGAAATTTGAAACAACTATCTAGATGAAAGATTTTGACAAGATTTGCAAGTAACAACAAAAGAAAAAAATCTAGCTGTCTGGTACGGACGGTTCCCTTAAATAAACTGACGGTTTCCTTAAATACTGACGGTTCCCTTATATATAAGGAAACCATCGCTTTTTGTCCGGTAGTTTTCTTGCCTATAAATAGTGGCTCATTTTCACACTTCAAAACCAATTTTTTCACACACTTAGATAAGGTTTGCTCTCATGTTTAACACATATTTTCACACCTTTAAAATCACAATTATCCCTTGATCATAATGTTTATAAATCTCATTTGTTGTAAGCATATTTCTACTAGATGATCTATTCAAGCAAGCTTAGAGATCTTGCCATCTACACACATATGAAGATCTACAAAAACAAGAGTTGTGCACTTGTTATCTTCATCCTTTGAAGACTTCTTATCAATAGAAGTACAATCTTATCAAGCTTGGATTTCGTGATGTTTAGATTAAGCATTTATATCCATTTGACAACTATGTCTTGGATCTCACATTATATCATCATCATACATCACTTAGATTAGAGGTCAGATGGTTTATGTGTTTAGGCTTTAAAACACAAGGTTTGTTATGTTGGGCTACAAAACATAAAGGGTTTGGTTGCACTCGAAGAAGAACTCAACATTTAGCTTAGTTTCGAAAAACATTGTAAGCGACGTAAGGGTTTGTTATGTTAGGCCATAAACATAACGGGTTTTGTTGCACCCGAAGAAGGACTCAACATTTAGCTTGGTGTCAAAAAATATTATAAGCAACGTTGTAATGTTTTCCCTGTTGTGAAAGGAGCTTGTTGGCTAGTGAAGTAACTCTCCAGTTGGGGACTCGAGGAGTGGAGTAGGGCGAAGAGGAGCTTCATGACCGAACCATTATAAATAATCGTGTCCGGTTTGCGCTTTCTTTTACTTATCGCTTTACATTTATATTTTCATTTATTGCTTTACACTTATATTTGCATTGTGGTTATGTTTGTGTGACTTCTTGTTTATATTGTGTTCATTAGGTTTGTTTCATGGCTTGGTGCTTATATAATATATTTAGGTTTGTATTGTTGCAACATCCTTTACTTGAATGATGTCTACTATATATAGTTGTTGTAGACCGATTATTGATGTTTTTCATATTGTGTCACACTTGATTGTTATTTGATATGAAAGATTAAAGTATATAAAATACAACGTATTCACCCCCTCCTCCCCCCCTTGTAACACCCCTATTTTTTTAATATAGCAGCGGAAGCTAATCTGGGGTATTACTTCAAGGGTACAACAGTCATAATCATAGAAAACAAATCAAAAAGAGTCATTTATGAAAATAAGTTATCATTCATTATTTCTTCAGAGTTTTTACAAATGAGAGGTTCCCAAAATCTATACAATAAAGTTTGAATGATAACGGTTTTTCCATCGTCATGTCCTCGCCACTCCGTGCCATTAGTTACTTGAGATAAAACATGCTAAAAAGTTAACACAAAGGTTGAGTGAAAGTCATAGGATTTAAGTAAAATAATTTGAATACAAATGCGATATTTGGGTTTACATTGATATTACACCCACAGTTTGAAACATAATTTATTATTGCCATTATCTCATGAATCGATGCCTTAGGTTATAATGATAATATTGCCCGTGCGGGCACCTTGCCTCAAAATACCGCGTGATTTCTAATGATGTGCAATTGGTTACACGTAACTGGGTACACCAACGGGGAGGAACCAGCCAAATGATCTATTCACATCTTCGCGTTACTACGGAGTGTAATTAACGGTTCAGATTATATTAGGGAATTAAAAGGCAAAGCAGTTACTTAGGCAATAGTAAATTAATACAGCTATGTAGAAAATAATTGGCATTCATGTTTATAGCATGATTCCCCCGCGGGTTTTTAAAAAGAATGAAATGCTGAAGGCTATGAACTCTCTGAACAGTTATAGGGAAATTGATAGCTAATGTATAGGGAATAAAAGTAACGGCTTCAACACGACAATCACAGACAACCTAGGTTAATATATGGCAAGTCTTAGTTTGATTGTATATATAAGTTTTTGGATATCGATGTTGGTTTTGATATAAAAATTATCATAACACCGTTCGGGCCATCTGTTTAGAAGGTCATTCTGTAAACGTTTGTGGGCTAGGGACTTTGAATCATTAAACCCAACAACTCAGGAATAACGTAATACCAAGATGAAACTTCTTAATATGAAGCTCGCTAGTATTGTGGTATGATTAGGATCCGGGACATGATTTTTGAAAGCACATCGATGATGAATGATATAAGGATTATAACATAAGCGGTTTTAAGCATTTTATTCAATATCTAGAAATGTTAAGCACGAGGAGCGTTAATTAAATTTATGACATATAATGTTTTGGATATGATTTTACACTTTTTCAAAATGTTACATTTTAGACCCTGGGGTTTGCATTTTTACGACTTTGGTCCTTCAACTTTTATTGATATACCAAGTAAACCTTGTACTTTAAAAAAAAGTGACATAATAGACCCCTATAGTTATAACTTTAATAGAATGACACTTTTAGTCCTTTTAGTTATAAGTTTCTGAAATTTACGATATATACCCCTTGCAAGGATTATAATTACAAAACATGTCCAAATTGCCATGCGAGCTTAATTTAACATTTCAATTGTCATTTATAAAAAAAGGTTATAATAAACTAAATATGAAGACTGTTAACACAACATAACTTTAATTTAATGATTCGTTAAGTTAAAAGGTAAAACGGGTCAAATTAGGGTTTCAAAATGAAAACGCACGGGTTTTAAGATCAAATTCTCTCATGACTTATCAAAGTACTTATTTTAACATTATAATAGCTTATTAGGATAGGTTATAACAAAAGTTTACAAGTTTAACCCATAGTTTAAGTAAAAACACGAAATTAGGGTTTCGGGTGTACGGTTTTGGATCAAAAAGGCCATAACACTTAGGTTTTTGAGTTTCAAAGATTAATATTATAATTTTAGCAAGAACATATGAATATTATGACGTTACATGAGCAGAATATAAGTTTAGAGAACCTGGTTTGAGCTTATAGCTTGGAAATGGGTCAGAATCGGGACTTTTAGCTTCGTATGGCTAGAGTAACGACTCCGGGGCTTTGTTTCTTGGTTTCTTTTGCTTCCTTTCTTGTACTTGGAGCTTTTAAGATCTATTAGAATTCCATATTGAGCAAGGATTGCTACAATGAAGGGTTATTAGAGGAGAAGTGAGGATGAAGAAAATTATGAAAAGGATGGCTTCTATTTATACTTGTGCAAGTTCAAGGAGAGTAACCAAGGCCTCATTTCTGATCTAGACACATATACAAGCTATTAGTGCAGGTGTTGAAGCTAGAAATGCAAGAGTATAAGGTCTAGGAGTAGCTTGAATGAGGTGGATAGTGTTGGAAACCTTTCTTGCTGCCGTGGCTAAAGAGAAGCAAAAAGGAGCACATGGTGGCCTTAATTTTGACTTTAGTATAGTCAAAGTTGCTTAGTAAGCTGCTACGGGTGATGAGGAGGGTCTATAGGAAGTGTTGGTTAAGCTAGAAACTAGCTTGGATGAGGTGTGCACCCCATTTCTTGCCGCGGCTAAACAAGAAGAAAAAGGAAGACCATGTGCCATTTTAAAACTATATAAGGTAAAGATATTTGTGTGAGGTGCTTGTAAGCTGCTTAGGAATGAAGTAGCTTAGTCATGGAGGTGCTTGATTGCAAGAAAAATAGTTAAAATGGGTTATTTTGCAAGGGTTTTGGTTTCGGGTTCACTAGGGCTCATTTAGGGTTCGGGTTGAGTTTTCTAGCTTGTAATTTGTATACATTTGATTAGGAATGATAGGTTACTGATCCTAGGACTTATATTAAGGATTATAATCAAGATTTGATAGGTGGTTTGAGTTAAAATGGGTAGAAAATGAGAAAACGGGTCAAAGTCACAATTAGGGCACAATTAGGGTTTTCTGGATTCGTTAAGGTTTTCTAGGCTTTGATTTCTTGCACATTGACAAGTTAATGATAGATAATGATTTGTAAACTTATTTTATGAGTTTACAATGGCCCTTGGTTGGGATTAGAATGGTTTAAACGGGTTAAATGAACCAATTAGGTATATTTAGGGTTTCTAGGATATGTTTTATGTACAAGTGAAGTAAAATGATGAAGTAATGATGAAATAATCATTTAATAGGATTGATATGATTGTAAAATAAGTTATTACAACTTATTTGAGTGTTGGTTTGGGTTTACAATGGCTAAAAGCCAATAAACGGGTCATGGTTTAGAAACTAACTCGGTTTTAGGGTTTAGGGTTTTGAATTAGGGTTTTGAGTGTAAAAAGATGTATGAAAGCTTATATTTAGGGTTTACATCTTGTAAAATGAGTGTAGTAGCTTGAACATAAGTGATAGTGAAGAAATGAGGATGAAAACAGAGGTAAAACGGCTATTTTAGGGATTGAGCTTAATGACTTATGCATTGAGCTTTTAAGGACTTGTACTTTGATTTAAAGAGGTTATATATTTCAGATGAGATGTTATATTACTTGTATATATACTTTAGTAGCTTGTGCATTCACTTTAGGGGTTAACCCTTCCATGAGTGTAGGGTTTAGGGCATCCGATAATGGTTTAAAGCCCGTTTTGATATGATGTTGCAAATGGTACCTTTTAGGAATAATGTACCTTGTAATAATGATATTATGATATTGACTTGATATGTTATGATGTTTGCTTGACATATATGAAGATAGGATTGCCATATGTAGGTTGTCCGAGTCCGTTAACTTGAGTTATGCAGGTTACATTGCATATTGAGATATTGGCAAAGTAATGTAATGTAATAAAGCGAAAAATTTCCCTGAAAAAGGTGAGTTCATATATAACTGATAGATTGTACATCATCTAACTTAATAGATGGATATTTACATTTATGAAAATTGTGGGTTGTTATAGTCTCCACCCCTTACAGAAATCTCGTCCCGAGATTTAATTGAACTTGAAGTGATGATTGAAAATAGATGAGGATATTTGGCACGAATTTCGTCTTCACGTTCCCATGTAAATTCTGGTCCTCTTTTAGAGTTCCATCGTACTTTGATTATAGGAATACGACTTCGCTTGAGTTGCTTGATCTCACGGTCCATAACTTCTACTGGTTCTTCTACAAAGTTGAGCTTGTCGTCGAGTTGAAGTTCTTTCATTGGAATAACGAGAGATTCGTCGGATAATGACATAAACAATTTCTGAGATTTGAAACATGGAAAGTATTTGTGGATACTACCTAAGCTCTTCATCAGGAAGCCTAGATTGTACGCTACTGGATCAATTATCGTATCAATAAAGGATTTGAATGGATCGAGATGTAGTCGTACGGATTAAGCTTATCCGAATCGTTCTGCCTAATCGAAAAGATACCTTTTTGGCGAAGTGAATTATTTTTCAACATAACAAATCGATCAGACCAACTTGAAATTCTAAGGCTTTCCGCTTACAGAGCACATTGGCGGAACATTCTTTGTCTATCTCTTGCAGCTTGCAAGCTTACGGATGGTGGGCAAGGGTGGGCGGGTAAGTATGTAAGTAGCAAGCAAAGTAGAGACACGAGTTGTGATGTGAGTCGCGCTGGGAGTGAGTTCCGACGCATTGTAGAGGGGAGACACGATTGATATGAGTGTGTCAAGTGTCTTAAGGGCAATCCTTCGTTATATCGTATTAATACCCTCATACTCGTCCCGTTTTTCGTAAACTGTAACTCATACAGTATCCATGCCCCTCAATAAATTTACTAAATCATAATTTCAGTGGTTTCTTGAATTATTTTCTGGTCCGGACAAGTTTGATAATCTTCCAACTTCAGCCCAAGCGAAACAGTTGAAACTACCTTTTCGACCATGAAAGTGCTTCGAAATGGTTGCTGCCTTGATACTGGCATGATAACTGTTGTTGTACTGGAAAATTCTACCCATTGTAATGTTTATTATCCCGATCCTTTTTCCGACAATCATATGACAACATAGCTCGTAGCATGTCTTCAGAGTGATTGGTATGGGATCTTTCACTTTGTCCATCCAGTATCGGTGTGATATTATTACTACTCATTTCCATGTCTAGTCCGCGTACCTAAAAGCTATTTTGCATCAATATGCCCCGCACTCTACGCGCTCAACCACCCCCCCACATTGGATGTGAAATGACTATTCACTATCCCGGATGATAGAGATAGGCGAAACAAAACCTCCTGTCGAGGACTATTTCCTTTGATGTATAAGTCTCTAAGATTTCCACCATACTATCCATTCGCAATCGGAACAATGGGAGAATGAAATGCTCGCTAATTTGGTTAAGACGATCGACAATTGACTCCAGATGTGCATCATATGTCCAGATGGAGGTTTTTGGTCTAGCTTAGGTTGAACGAAATCCATTATTTATCCCATGTATATTATCCCTTAGATATCATATCCTTCGATTCTCCTTTGTTCCCCATTTTTCCACATCTAAGGAATTTCCCCTTATCTCTTTCTCCCCCTTTCACCGTGTACCAATACGCCACCGATAATCATTTAGACAATCTCTGCTTTAAAATAAAAAAAAAACTCCTAGAACATTTCAGACCCACTCTACAATTGCTAACATATTCCTGAATTCTTCTATTCAAATTCACTGTCTAATTCTATTCCTGCGATGAAATATGCCCCTTCCAAGGTTAGTGGGCACCACCAGCATCGAGTTCTTTAATATCATGGTACAGACCATCTTACAATCCAAACCCGGTCACATGAACGCAATAAATATTATTTCATCATCTGAGTTGATGATTGTCCAGTCAACTTCTCTAATTTCTCCATCAAACTGTCATCCAATGCTTTAGACTCTTCGTATTGCTTTCGCATTTCACTGCTCCAAAGGTTCTTTTATTTTAGGATTCCACCGCATCCAACCCATACCCGCACCTGATTATACTTCCTTTGATCTATCACTCTCTTTCAAATGTCCTATTTAGTGGCAGTTGTAGCATTTCCACTTTGGTTTATCAATACAATCTAGGTTCTTTTGCACAACTGTATGCTTTCTACCAGTCTTCTAGTCAAACTTCTTATTCTCAATGGAGATACATGTGCCTTACTATTGCCATTTTACAAGTCCATTTACTTCCAGAGGATCATATTCATCAACCTGAGTCTAAGTCTCTCATGATCCAACGTTTATACACTTGATGACTTCTTGTAAGCAAAGCAAAAATGATGATGTTCTGTTCAATGCATTGAACTCGTTCGCCCAGAAGTATATGGAAACACCTAAGCTGTACCTACACATCATTACTACTAAATGTCGTTACTTCACACCGAACAATACACTGCTAAGACCATTTGTATCACCATTTCACGGACAGATGCTGCCACAGTCACGCGCCTCTCTCCATCATTTCAAAGTAAAATAAAAACCTGCCAGCCAATCACAATTTGGTAAACCATCGCCGGACAAAGTTATCGCCGATTTGCAGGATATCAGAGGATTTTTGGAATACAACCTCTTAATTGTTTTTTCGTGTACAAGTCATCAAAACTGAGAACTCGTACCCACTGCACCTTGTTTGTTACCTCATCAGTTAGGAGAACTTGTACACCAGAGACATGAAGGTATGAGATATCTCTAGACATTCAGTATAATTACGGAATTATTGTAGTACTAAGCTTCAATTAGATAGCATAAGGAATGACCTGCACCATGAATCTCTAATTATAACTGAGAAGAACATTGAGAGTGTTTATGAATCTCTCATAGCCATTATGATTCCCAATCTGATGTTGTCCAAGATCATCATTAGAATCCTTCACAAACTGTTGCATCGTATACAATGTCTCACTTATCTGCAATCTTTTTTGAATTCAATCATTTCCACTATTCTGGATTTGATGGCAATCACACAATTGCCTTTGTTCTGGCACTCAGTACATCATAGTGGATATCTAAGCTAGATGACTCTAACCTGGAATTTGGCCTATTATGATACAATGTGTGTGTGGATCCTAGCTTTGTTCTTCTTCTCTTTACTCTTGAGGCCTACATCATTCTCTGCTAATTTTAGTGAGGCAAAATTTTAACTTGTGTCCTGATGTATCAGTTGAGACTAACACAGGAGCCATATCCCCATATTTTGAATCCTCCCTAAAAAATTGGATAGTCTTGTATGTGAGCCAAAAAGTGTTCCAACTCATAGCCACATATAATCATAGTCACCTTTTTGAGAATAGTCAGCTTTGAATGGTTGATGACTGTATGAAGCTTTGTTGTGTTGGTGTTGTTGTGTCTCTTGAGCGATGGAGTGATGTGTCGTGTGATTTTCATCCTGTTTTGCAGACGATGTTTAGTTTTGTTGTTGTGAGATGAACAACTGGTTTTAATCTAATCTATTCTTATTCAAAAGATATATCTGAGCAAATTACATGGTCTTATTATACACTTGCATGGTCTTAATAAACATGAAATGGCATCTTTGCAGCCTATAAGGGATGATAGCCTAGGATGTATAATATACAAATGAACTATGTAGACAACACAAAGATCTAATGCATAGCATGTGTTAGAATTGATCGGAATCGTTAACACGCCTTAAGTTAAGACGTAATTGAGAAAAAAACTGGAATAACAACTTTGTTAATGTGTTCTTGAGGTTTACAGATTGCTAACTATGATTACAATATGATCTCTATGATATTTATAGCATTGTATTTACTACTACCATGCCTAGGTTTTCCTTTTATAGACTTTAAGGAATAAACCTAAAAGGTTTAACATATCTTTATCTAAAATATCTCATAAATATAGCCTTTTAAATATCTCTTCTCTAAGTCGTGTTACTGATAACTAATCATTTCTACTAACGTTACTGCAACTAATCTAACATTACTTAATACTCTGTACTGTCGGTACTATAGTATAACTGTCATATATAAGATATTAATGTTATTTCTAAGTACTCACTAAGTTGAATTGTCGGAAAACTAAGTTAGACAGAAAACATAATCCTGAACCATTTATAGTTCAGTTGGTATATCCGCAGAACAAAACGGAGAGTTGTATTTTCACGCACTAACAGCGCATGTGCAGAAGAGAACCAAGGTAAGGATTGATGTTGCTCACTACTGCAGAGGGATTGAGCCCTGACATGGTGGAACTCTCAGGTCGCCACCTTGGGGCTTGAGGTGGTTAATGCAAAGTCTTGGAATGATATGAAAATAATGATGAGAGAAGAATTTTGTCCGCCAGAAGAGATACAAAGAATGGAAGTTGAACTGTGGAACTTGAGGGTGAAAGATTCCAATTAGTTGCTTACAACCCAAAGGTTCAAATGAATGGTCCCTAGCTATGCCCAGAAATGGGTTCCGACGAAAAGAAAGAAAGTGGATGCATACGTAACGTGGCATGCCTGAAAAACATTAACGGAGAAACACTTATCTAGACCCTGTTGTTCTTACACGAATCTGTCCCGAAAGGCTCATACCTTTAATGGGAGCAGAAGTGCAAAGCCAAAGCTGAAAGAATTGCCGAGAGCAACAAGAGAAAGTGGGAGAGCAACAACAATCAGGGTGGCAACAACAACAACAACAACCAGAGAAATTATCGGAACAACAAACGCCACAACCAGAATAACAATCAACGACATGGAAATGCAAGGGCTCTGACCACTACTCAAAATGCGAGAGCGAACCAAACAGGGGTTTCTTCCAAATGTAACTGTTGTGGGCTATGTCATTTTGACCAGTGCCCACCAAAGTGCAACAATTGTGGAAAAATAGGACACAAGGACAAGGACAGCAGAAGCAAGAATGTGGCTTCTGGTACAAATGCTCGATCAGCTGTAGTTTGTTATGAATGTGGTGAAAGAGGCCACAAAAGCAATGCATGCCCAAAGAGAGCTGATCGACAAGGTGGAAACGTGCGAGGTCAAGCGTATGTCATCCGTGATGCCGACCAGGGCCCGAATGTCGTGACTGGTACGTTCTTATTGAATAATCGTTACGTTACAATACTGTTTGATTCGGGTGCGGATAAAAGT
>BQNB010118491.1:4804-20982 GCA_026074375.1 Tanacetum coccineum | reverse complement strand
TGTGTATATTAGTAATAATTTTTTTTATATGGCTTATGTGTTGGCCTCATGTTTAAAGTGTTGTTTTTTTTTGCTATATCGATTATTTTAAAGTTATTAGGTATCGAAGATGTTTCCGCGGGTATTTTTTTTATCTGAATAAATCGGAACTTTTGTAATACTTTTTTTCCTCTTATTTTGTGCATACAAATTTAAAAAAAAAAAACCCAAAATCGGGCTGGCCCAATATGGGAGCCCGATACTGTAGCATTGTGGCCCACTGTCAAAACGACAGTGGATTTGTCCACAAATGTTATATACAAGCAAAAGAACCCGCGCGTTGCGGCGGGGCTAATTTTTTCCCGAATAATTTTTTTACGTTTCGGGGGTTTTTTTTGGCGATGCGTTATGGCGGGGTTAATTTTTAATATTTTCTTTTTTTTTTGTATGATTCGGGGAAAATTTTTTTGCGTTGGGACGTGCTAATTTTTTCCTGAATATTTTCTTTTTTTTGGAACGGTTTTGTTAATTTTTTACGGGAATTTTTGTGTAAGAAAATCGTAAATAGTTAAAAGGTGAGGGTCCGTTTTGTATTTTTTTTTACTTTGGGCCAGATTTTAGGCTATTTTTGGCTAATTTTTTCCCGGATATTTCCTTCTTTTGTACGATTCGGGAAATTTTTTTTGCGTTGGGACGGGTTAATTTTTTCCAGAATATTTTCTTTTTTTGGACGGTTCGATATCTTTTTTTTTGGCCAGATTTTGGGCCACATTTTATGCGAATTTTAGGCTAGTTTGTCGACAAATGTGTATATTAGTAATAATTTTTTTTATGGCTTATGTGTTGGGCCTCATGTTTAAAGTGTTTTTTTTGCTATATGGTTTTTTTTAATATAATGGGTTGTACGTTTGTGACCATATCGATTATTTTAAAGTTATTAGGTATCGAAGATGTTTCCGCGGGTATTTTTTTTATCTGAATAAATCGAAACTTTGGTAATATTTTTTTCCTCCTACTTTGTGCATACAAATTTAAAAAAAAAAAAAACTAAAATCGGGCTGACCCAAAATAAGAGCACGATACTGTAACACTGACAGTGGATTTGTCCACAAATGTGTTATATATTAATGCCAAAACAAACACCCCCTTAATCGAATACTTGTCATTAGAAATAATCTGACTAAAAAAAACCTAATCCGTTTCTCCAGTAAAATTGATTAAGCACAATCATTTATACCCAACCGCATCCATTGATGAAGCCATATATTATTAGATAAAATTTTAACTTCCTATGTTTATAAAATTATTAGATAAATTTGCAAAAACAACTAACTTATAATTCTAGGGCAAATCGTATAAAGCTCATCTTAGGTTCAATGTCAATTAAAGGTACTCATCTTTTTTT
This sequence comes from Tanacetum coccineum, assembly GCA_026074375.1. Taxonomy (NCBI): domain Eukaryota; kingdom Viridiplantae; phylum Streptophyta; class Magnoliopsida; order Asterales; family Asteraceae; genus Tanacetum; species Tanacetum coccineum. The sequence continues at coordinate 19,598 of BQNB010118491.1, read as the reverse complement.
TTTCTCAATTTAACTATAAAAGTTGCCGTTCCAAAAAAAAAGAAAAAAAAAGAAAAGGTATCGATCTTTTTTTTGTTACAACGTTAGACAATTAACAGGCTTCTCGGTTACATTTATAACGATCGTTATTTTATTATTGCATCGTTAGTTCTTTATATGATTTTGTTAAAAAAAATATTTTCTACTTATTTTTAAAAATTTTACACGTTTTATACACACATTTTTTTACACGTTTTTATACACACATTTTTTACACGTTTTTATACATAGTTTTATAAATATTTTTATACACACATTTTTATGCACGTTTTTATACACACATTTTTATACACGTTTTTATGCACACATTTTTCTACATGCTTTTATCCATGATTTTATACATGCATTTTTATACACATTTTTACAGACACATTTTTGGTGCACTTTTGTATAAAAACGTTGGCGATAAACTTATGTGTAAAACGTTGTTTATAAAAATATGTGTATAAAAATATGGGTTAGAAAACGTGTCTCTAAAAATGTGTGTATAAAACGTGGATAAAAATCATGTAGAAAAACGTGTATAAAAATATGTGTAAAAAGGTGTGTATAAAAATATGGAGTTATAAAAAAATGTAAAAATGTACGTGTATAAAAACGTGTAAAAAATGTGTATATATTAACAACGTCTGTATAAGTTTTAAAAATAAATAGAAAATACTTTTTTTTAACAAAATAATATAAAGGACTAACGGTGTAATAATAAAATAACTATCGTTAGAAATGTAACCCAAAAACCTGTTAAAATACTAACTTTACAAAAAAAAATGATCGATGCCTTAAATTGAAAAAAAAAGATGAGTATCTTGTATTTGACCATGAACCTAAGATGGGTAACTTTTTATGCGATTTGCCCATAATTCTAACACTGTGTTCTCGAGTTAGAGTTAAGAAAGAAAATGAAAATGAAACACAAGAGGTCGTGTTCTCGAGTATTACTTAAGAAAGAAAAGAAAAAGAAAAGAAAGGAAATTTAGTGTTATTTTGATAATTATTATTAAAGTAAAGTGTTTCCTCTCAATTTTGAGAGGAAAGTGTTTCCTTTACTTTCTTTAATAAAATAACTCAAGAACACAATGTAAGTTATAATAGACTATAGTATATTAATTTGGGTTTTAAGTTAGTTTTAACTCTATTTAACTAACTTTAGTCATCACTATTTCAAATTGTCAATTAAACTAAAAAAAGATTTATTGAAAAAAAACTTTTGTTAGATTTCTTTAAAAAGTCATGACCCGGGCGGTTTTATCAAACCGGGTCAACGAAAAACCGACGGTTCAATCCGGTTCTCAAACAAAGAAAAACCCGGTCACATTTGGCCTGGTCTCTGAACCGGTTCACGGTTCAACCGGTCAGGTCAACCCGGGTTTTAAAACATTGTAAATAGGTTGGTCTCTCCTTAGACTAAAGTTCACTAGTAAACATAAATCCTTAATTGGTTTAAGGATTAAAAGAAAGGAAAAATGAAGGAATGATGAGAACATAAGGAAATAGTATTTGTTAAACATGCATATAGAATGATGATTGATTATACATACATTCATAAGAAAGTTATTCCATTTGGCCTACTTTTAGAGATTAATTACGGTTTGCTTTTGGTTTGAATCTTTAGAGTGATTAATGATATGATATTATTCCTGAGTAGATTTTAAGTGTCATCAAATCAATTCAAAAGAGATATGCTTTATGCATTAACCTACCCCATCTTCCACTTCCACTATACTATACATACATGCTTTTATTCATATCCATCCTATCTAATCTTACCATCATTGCATGTTTTGCATTGACTTATTTAAGAATAGGATCATTTCACGATATCCTGATGAGAAGAGGAGCGAAAAGGGAAAATCTACCGCAGAGACCCCTTTTGAGAGAGGTTCTCTTGCAGAGGATCAAAAAATGCCAATTTCTCACATTAATCATAGATTTCGCTCATAGGGTTGGGATTGTGAGATTGTAGATCAAGATATTACTATAGTTATTTTTAGTATGCTTGGTAGCGAAATTATCATTGTTGGAGCGCGAAAAGAAAAATTCACGGTGACTCCAATTTTCTGGTCTCTTCTTTTATGCATTTCGCTCCTTTACTTGGACGCGAAATACATTTTATAATATAAAATATTTGAGTGAAAGTGGGATAGTATGCGGTGTTGTGTTGAAATTTTTGAATTGAATAAGTTAATAAATTTTTGAGTTGCATATTCGTCCAAAGTTTTGGTGCAAATTCAATTTTTATACTTAAAATATATGTATGTTTTAGGTTTCGTTGTAATTCTTTTTTTCCGGGTTAGGGTATTGGTTTTTGTATTTTAGGGATTAAGGTTGCGTTTTTAGGGACAAAAAAAAAGAATGTTTGATCGATGTTTTGTCTATGCTATATGTTTGATATATTTTTTTAAGTGATAGGTGTTTTTTCTGTTGTTTTTGAATTTGAGCTGCTACGATAGACACCACCCATGACCCAAAATTTGTGGTAATTTAGTTAATATGAATAAGATATTATGTATGATAAGTGTGGTCATCGTTCGTATTTGCAATTTTAATTTTTTAGTGTTTAGTAGGTAAATGTATAATAATTTATGAACTGTGTAATTCAAAACATACAACTAACGTTACCCATTTAATTTTGTGTACAATCGAGACATGGTTAATTATCATGTCAAGGAAATTTGAAACTAAGCAAATGACTTAAATAGAAACAAGCATTACAAGTTATTAGTACTGTTATTCAAGCTGTAATACGATAACATCAGAAATCATAAACTAAAATATTGTGTCGTTGTCGAAAACCTTAACAATGTTTCTGATTGTAATGTAAGTATATGTTTTGTGGTTTTGGGTAACACAGAACATTACGAAGTTTCAAGACAGATTCCCTACTTTGATAGAAATTTGTGTAACATCATCCTTTTGAAAGACTTTGTAATGAATTGTACCATCCATTAATGTTGTGATCTTTAATGTAACTGGTCATGGTCTCCAAAGAATATGGTGAAAACTCATTTATCAACGCCAACGACCCGTTCAAGTTTCCTATTTTTACATATTTTTTTTCTATCTCACCAAGCAACCAGATGGTATGACCCCTTCACCATGCAGGTAGACAATCGCGCTTACCCATGGACCAAGCGTAAAATGATCATCTTCAGACACATCTTCACTTATTTTTCTTACATACTCTTGGGTGGGCATTACGTTCTCATGGCCAACTTCTATAAGTCCTGACATTTTTTTGACGTCATCGCCCCTTTTGAAGAATACCGCTGGTCGTGGTATTACTCTCGGTTGTGTTCTTGTAGTTGACCAGTACAAATTTGGTATTCCATCGTCAGTGGAATTAGAAGCACACCCAACAAAAAATTTTACATCCTCGTCATCTGTAATATCTAGATGAAGTGAAATTGAAGTAAAGACTTCACAGGAAGTCGATTCATGATATCCATTTGAATGTCAAATGGTATGTTGTCCGACATCTTTAAAAATTATATGGAAAATATTGGTAGATTTTAGGTAAAATGTATGCTACTTCAGTGTATGTGTTTAACAACTTGACATGTTCACGCAATATTGTTAAGCGGAATTTGTCATATGAGTAGACTTATGAGTTGACTATAATAGATTTCTGACCAAGATTTGTTAGTTTTATACTGACGAATGACCGTGACATGGTCTTGACATGTAATAAGGTCACGCAATATGTTAAAGAGAATTTGTAATGATTAGACTTATGAGTTGAATATAATTAGAACAATAGACTTTAGAGTAGTCTATTTTTGTAGTTTTATAATAACAAAGAGTTATTGTAATTTAAGACATTAGAAACACATACATTTTATTCGACATACATTTAGTAGATAAAACACCAAACGCAAGTTCTCAACGCCATTTAGAAGAATTAGTGATTCTTTGTATGGCCCAATGAAGAACGATCTAGCATTAGCTTTGTATACCCACATTAGGATACACCGGTGTTTTGGTTCTGAATCAATCACCAATTGCCCACTATTGTGAACAATTAAATTGAAAATGGTTTGTGTATAGGGTGTAGTAGGTTTTGTTTTATCAATAAATCCAGTTTACGAAGCAATTCATAGTAATCAAACATTTTATTTTGTTTCTGCATTTGATGTAGATACCTGAGTGACTCTTGTTGTTTTATTTTTGTTTTTCAGAAATGAGTTACTGCATATGCTTTTCCAAAGAATTCATTCGTTTGGAATCAACTCCGTGCTTAATCTATGGGAATGATGAGAAACGTATAACTTTGGATCTTCCCAACAACTTTGCACTGTAATACATAAATCAATTTTCATATCACTCTTTATTGATTTCAATTAACGAGGACACTATATTCATAACAATATGATAGTCTAGTAAATAACTTCTATTGCACATGATAAGGGCTTTATCTGTTTTTTACCATTTCGGTACCAACATCTTCGAAGTGGTCGCACAACAAATGGGGATAACTCCACTCCGGAAAATTACACATGTAGTAAGGTTTTGAATAAGTTTGAATATAGGTTTAGTATACTTCGATTGGTCTTGTATAGCATCATCCAATAGTACAAGACCTGAATCCAAACTACGATTTGGTTTCTTCATATAAAGAAAGGTTGAGGAGTTTTCATCGTAACCCAAACATTTGGTTAAGATTGCTTTTATTTGATTGGTTGAAAAGTTGTTTAACTCTACCGGATCTACGGTAGCAACGATCCCATCAACATATTTTCTTCCAGGCGGGGAAGTGAAGCTTCCATAATGGTGTAGTAGGACCTTGAATGTCATTTTTTTTAATAAGGGTTTAATGTTAATTAGTTATTGAAGTTGAACAACTTCAACAATGTGGTATATATAACGTGACCCACTCACTCACGTATTAATTGTATTTATACATGAAACTCTAGTCATATTCAATAATTTAAAGCATTCAGTGTGTTGTCAACTCACTAACTCCTCAATCACTATTCATTTGCTTTTTACTGCAGCGGACTAGGGGATACTCAATGACAGTCATGTGTATCGCTTAAAGTTTAACACGATATATGACATGATTTGACAACTCGTTCACTTTTTACTGCATTAGACAAGACTACTCAATGACAGTGTAAAGTTTTATGTTTTGAATTACAAAGTCATAAATTATATACATTTACCTAATAAAAACATTAAAAAATCAAAAATTGCAAATACGAATGAGTGACACACTTTCATACATAATATCTTATTCATATTAACTAAATTACCAAAAAAATTTGTGTTCATTTGCGTAGTGGTCATCAAAACCCAACACATTTATCACGTAAAAAAATATTATCAAACATATCCTATACAAAAACATTCAACAACATGAGTAATCACTTTTTTTTCCTATAACGAAACCTTAATCCTAAAATTCAAACCAACCGAACCTAAAAAAAAATTACACGAAACCTAAACATAAATATATTTTAGTATAAAAAATTGAATTTGCTCCAACTTTGGAGCGAAATATGAAACTCAAAAATTATTATTTCACGCATATCTATCCCACTCAAATTATTTTATATTATAAAATGTATTTCGCTCCATGTATGGAGCGAAATGAATAAAGACAAAATTCCCTTATCAGACTTTGGTTTGCGGATGTTATCGAGGCATGCTTAGATCGAGCCACGTGTATTTCGCTCCAACATGATAATTTCGCTCCACCTATGGAGCGAAATCTATGGTTAATTTGGGAAATTGACCTTTTTTGGTCCTCTGCAGGAGAACCCCTCTTAAAAGGGGTCTCTGCAGTAATTTTCTCCCATGAGAATGTATGTATGTGTGTTGAGTTATGTTAGGATATGAACATTGTTACAAAACAATGCTTACAAGGCCAATTAATCGACGTCTAGACGCTACAGAACCACCATCTTTGCTGATTTGTGTAAATCGGTCGAATAAATAGGTCACCGTAGTTAACGGCGGTCAACAACGATCAATGGTGGTGAAACTTACTGAAATACCCAAAACTCATCGTAAATTTGTTTCAATCACTTATAGTAGTTGTTTATATCTATTACAAGTAATTTTTGAAAACAAATCTTGCCGGAAATATTCAAAACTCGCCGAAAGTATCCAAAACCTGCCGAAAATGTCAACCCGATTAATCGGGCCTGGACCAATTACAAGCTATAAAGAGATCGACTGTCCAACTACCGATTCACGATTTTTACAATCATAAATGATGCAAGAAAAAGCAATGATAGTTGGTATGTTGTAGTTAAGTGAAATGTCATCAACAACAAGTCCTTTTTATTTACTTTTGATAGTATTAATTCTGCATCAAGCTAAGGTAATAAAAAAGTGGCTGAAGTAGAAAGTTAACAAGAATATTATTTGTAAAAAGGAGGGGACAAAAGCAGAGAGAATACACATGGTGTTTGTTGGGTACTAGCTTGTTAATTGTGACATGATCTTCTTGTTAAATACCCTCTAAATATTATACCAATCTCATTAATAAAACTAAACAGATTACTGTATTATTTGTCCATAGCTATACCATGTGAAGAATAAATTTGTGTATCATCATGCATTATACTTAAGGACATGATCTAAGTCATGATTACTATTAGACTTTTCTCACATTCAATAATCATGTGACAAGATTCGATCATTTCAGCTTATTATTACTATTTGTTAAGCCATTAATTTGAAAGAAAGAAATAAACAACACTTGATTAGGTTTCAGAATATTCCCATCATATCAGATAGACAAGAAGCCAATTCTTTAGCTAGAAAAAGCTTTTTATGGTGCTTCTACCACTATATATCGTCTATGTATCAAGTAACCTGTTCAAATACGTAAAACTAGCTATGCATGCGTGTTCACAACGATATGATAATGGTACGTGTCGTTGAGACCTGAGATCGAAGCATGACGTACGTGTCAAGGATGTTGTGAACCTAGAATTTGTTTAGGAGATACCAAGATGAAAAGAGATGAGAGAAATAATTTCAAGTTTCATTAATAGTAATGTAACATGAATATTTTTTAGTCCAATCAACTAGCTAGTTTTCATTAGCTTTTTTTACTTTGTAATCATTGTTTTCGACCTTTTAGCTGACTAATCCACAAGGTTTAAACTCACTGTCACACATACTCAAATCAGATAAAGCCCTCAATTTTTAGAAATTTTCATTAGCTTTATAATAGAGAATGCTTGCTATTTATTAACTAACTTTTATATCAAGTTGTCTCTAGCTTGTAAGTTCTTTTTATACTCCAATGAACTTAAATATTTTAGTCCAATCAACTAGCTAGTTTTCATTAGCTTTTTTTTATTATTATTTTGTAATCATTGTTTCTGACTTTCTGGCTGACTAATCCACAAAGTTTAAACTCACCGTCACACAGATTCAAACCAGATAAAGCCTAAATTTTCATTAGCTTTATAGTAGAGAATGCTTGCTAGCTTTTTATTAGCAAACTTTTGTATCAAGTTGTCTCTAGCTTGTAACTTCTTTTTATACTCTCAAATGAAGAGTAAATTGCATAAATCGTCCCTAAAGTTTGGCCAAATTGTATGTTTCGTTCCAAACGTTACGAAAGTGCAATGATCGTCCTTGTGGGGAAACCTTTGGTGCAAGTATCCTCCCTATGGGGAAATATGTTGGGAAACCTTTGGTGCAAGTAAGCGATACTTGCACCAAAGGTTTCCCCACAGGGACATCCTTACATTTTCGTAACGTTTGAGACGAAACATGCAATTTGACTAAACTTTAGAGACGATTTATGCAATTTATTCTCAAATGAAGGTACACACTTGTTGTTGTTCCTTAGACAATAATTAAGGATATGATGGTATGATGATATATATAACATGTAGCTAGCTATATAGTATAGGTATATATGTATCTTTGTTTTTGAGGCAAGAGAGATGAGAAGGTATCCGGTAAGGGAAGTGATTTGTGCATCACTTTTTTTTAGCCATACATCATTAATCGTGCATACCGGTGTTGTACTGTGTGCATTACCGATGTCATTTAGTGGTGTATGGCTAAAAAAAATGGTGCACAAATCACTTCCCATCCGGTAAACATGGATTAAAAAATGGTGGACAAGTTGGAATCCAATCAAAAAAGATGTGGGGTGAGAGGAAAACACGCATTCTTAGTTTATGGTTGCAGTAAATACTAGAAAATGTGACATGTTGGCTTCTTGTCAACTAACATCACTTGTTTACTCTTCTTCCTAGATATTCCCTTTTTAATCTAATATACTCTTTTTCATTGTTATTTACTTTGAGATGGTAAACCAAACCATCTCAAATAAAATAAAACATTACATTTAGTGTTTATTTGCTCGACACCAAAAGTGTTACACTAAATCGGTTTTAAGACTAAGATAAGTTTCCTGGTTGTATAACTTTAATAACTTGTAACATATCTTTTTGCGATTGTACTGGATCATCTTCATCATGTTGCTACTAAATTTTGAAGAGATTGCCCTCTTTCTTTATGTCTTTGATAACCATGTTATGTAATTTGATTAAAGTGTACATCAAATCTGTAATTTTTAAAAGACTTGGCGAGCGTGCGGGAGTTTTTATTATAACCCACTTTTACAAAATGTTGTTTTGTTGTAAATTGGGTTTTGAGCTTAGAGAGTTATTGAAAAGGATTTTAAAGAGAGTACTATTGAAAATGATGGGAGTTATGATTCCATGATCCCACCTCCTTTGAAAATAGTTTATAAAATTAAAGTGGGGCAAGAGAATATAAAGCTATTAGATTATCTTCAATGGATCAAATATTTGAAATTTTAGAAAAGTGTCTCAAAATGTGTATAACTTATTACTTTTTGTTTTGTTAAGTGTTTAAAAACTTTTTTTTATTGTGTGTATTTAATTTTTTTAAATATTTTTGTGTGTGCTATGTTTGTTTAAACTTTAAAATGTGTATTGTTAATGATGGTATAAGGTCTGATGACTATTGTAGTTGAAAAGTGAGAAGAGTAGTAATGCGAGTCTCTGAGGTGGAATATAAAGAAAAGATGATCATTGTGCTTATTTCTCCGTACATACAAAATTAAACTTTCAAGCATTTAATATTTGATAACCTAAAAACCTTTTATCAAGGATTTGCTTGAATGCAATAAGTCATTTTTAAGTCTTTATTAGCCTTTGCATTAGAGGTGCTATTAGTTTGTCTTGTAAATAAACTTGACTAGTAATTTGGTTTAAAATTTTAATAAGGTAATAGTAAGAATATAAAGAAAGAAATGAAGAAAAAAATTGATTTCTTCTCTTAAGGCATAGCCCCTCTTGTTTGTTAAGCTATGTAGAGTGGTACTAAGTTTAGCTTGTAGAGTGGTCAACTCAATGGTGAGTTTTAAAACACACCAATCACACTCACTCGTGAGTTAACAAAGAAAAGAGGATTGAATGGTGAGTGACTCAGTGATAATGTTTTAATGTTTGTTATTTGGTTTGTGAGTATGTGTGAGGTATTTAGTAAGGTGTATTTTCTATAAATCATATATTTTAATGAAAGGTGAGTGAGTGATAACCAAAACCGGTGAAAGGTGAGTGTGAGTGAGTGGAGAAAGAAAGCTGAGGTGACGCTTAGGTTGAATCCTCCTACTTAATGTTCCTACACATCTTCCAACCCATACTATCATGCAACATGCTTACGGTCTGAAAACCGGACCGGACCGAACCTGAGTTTGGCCAAAACACCGGACCGAAATAGTCCGGTCCGGTCTGAGGTCTTCGGTCCGGTCCAACAAGACATAATTGCCGGTTTTTACAGAAGACCGAAAATAAGGAAAAAAATAGACCGAGGATTTCGGTCTGGTTGGGTTCAAGCCGGTCCGATCTAGTCCGCGATCCGTTTTGCTCACCCTTGCTCATGAGTTCTTAATAAATACTAAAAGAAATAAAAAATCCAGCAGTGAGGCAGGCCAGGCATGTTGAAGAGGAGAAAAGGAGACATGATGTTGAAGTAGTATCTATATATAAAAATGTCTCTGTGAATGCCACTTTTCTTCTCTTCAAACCAACTATGAAAGCTCCTCCTCCTAACAGTAACAATGGTTATCATCAAACACCACCACCACCAGAACAAGGTCACTCATTTCTTTCTTTTTATATTACTAACTGCGCGTTTCGCCGGCTGGTACCCTTCAAATAATATTTTCCATTTTTTTTTTAATTTATTAGATTTTTTTGACAATAAATTTACAAATGTCATGTTGCATATTCCAACTCTTTACCAATCACAATCTTTAAGTGATAATAAATGTTTTTCCGTTGTTCAAAATGACTATTTGATTTATATAAAGTTAAGCTTTATGGATAGGGGTGTTCAAAAATTCTATAAAACGGCAAAACCGTTCGATTTCGGTTTTTATTTTCAAATATACGCGGTTACCCGAACCAAACTGTGTTTTTAATATACATATACTAGTTTTTAACAATTTTTTAAAAAAAAAATGTACAAGCATTGACTATATATATTCAAGTTTTATATTATAAGCTCCACAAAAACCGAGCTTATGAAACATAAGTTCAAAACCAAATAAGCCATAAGCCGGCTATATAAGCCTAAACAAACACCCACCTTAGATGCTTTGTTTAAGCTTTATTAGTTGTAATGCTTCATATTAAATGAAGAGAATGTCATCCCTCGATTATATGTAGTGTAGATATAGATACTTACCAGTGCTTGTGTGCATCATCATCTTCGCCAGGACTAAAAAAACTAATGAATTCTGAGTTATGGCATGCCTGTGCTGGTCCTATGGTCTCTTTGCCTCCTGTCGGCAGCCTCGTTGTCTACTTCCCTCAGGGTCACAGCGAACAGGTTGCTGCGTCTATGCAGAAAGACACCCACAACATCCCGAGCTACCCTAATCTCCCTTCTAAGCTCATTTGTATGCTTCACAATGTCACCTTACATGTACGTCTTTCCTTGCTATTTCTGTCTATCAACGCGCCTGCCTCGTTTACTTGCTTACATTGTTTTTCTTAAATCACCAGGCTGATGCCGAAACTGACGAAGTCTATGCCCAGATGACTCTTCAACCTGTTAATAAAGTAAGTCACCTGCTAGACCACGGCATTTCTTTTATCCGTTTTACATCAAATTTTGATTAAATTGTTCGTTATGCAACCAACAGTATGATCAGGAGGCATTACTTATATCCGACATGGGTCTCAAGCAAAACCGACAACCTTCTGAATTCTTCTGCAAAACTCTTACCGCAAGTGACACCAGTACCCATGGTGGGTTCTCTGTTCCTCGTCGAGCTGCCGAAAAGATATTCCCACCCCTCGTATGTCCAATCTTCTACTTTTTATTAATAACTCGATCTTCATTTGGTGATGACTAACCAGAAACATGCTTTTGTAGGATTTCTCAATGCAACCTCCCGCTCAGGAGTTGGTCGCTAGAGATCTGCATGACCAGTCTTGGACTTTCAGACATATTTATCGAGGTTACAGATATTTCTTTTTCATTTGTTCCGTCATTTATTACATCTTCAATGCGCAATCGTGGATTGAACGACCTAAATTTACCAAACATGGATCTATGTTGACAAAAATGTTTGTGAATTTCAGGCCAGCCCAAGAGGCATCTACTGACGACAGGGTGGAGCATTTTCGTCAGCTCTAAAAGGCTTTTTGCTGGCGATGCTGTGCTTTTTGTAAGGTATGGCCACGACCAATAAAACTAGTATCTTTACTACACATTTGTCTGGTCATAATCTAACTGATACTGATGATTGTAGAGATGAGAAATCACAGCTTCTGTTGGGAATTAGACGTGCCAACAGACAACAGTCTGCTCTATCGTCATCTGTTATATCCAGTGACAGTATGCACATTGGAATCCTTGCTGCTGCTGCTCATGCTGCTGCAAATAACAGCCCATTCACCATTTTTTACAATCCTAGGTAATTTCGATAACTTATACATCAGTGGGTTAGTTTGATAGGCGATGTAAAACTATCAGTGATCATTGTAGCTTGATTTTAATCTTACAATCAAATTTTGACACGCAACTTCTTAAATTGACAGGGCGAGTCCTGCTGAATTTGTAATACCACTAGCCAAGTACAATAAAGCAATGTATGCTCAAGTGTCAATGGGTATGCGGTTTAGAATGATGTTTGAGACTGAGGAGTCGGGAGTGCGTAGATACATGGGAACTGTAACTGGTATCAGTGATACGGATCCAGTCCGCTGGAAAAATTCACAATGGCGCAGTCTTCAGGTATATGTTGCTTGCTTGTATTCAAAAAAGTTAACATAGTTAAGTGTGGGCAATTGTGAAATTGATCTTTTGTATCATGGCTAAACGGTTGATGTTTATACAATGAAGGTTGGATGGGATGAATCAGCAGCCGGTGAGCGCCCCAGTCGGGTTTCAATATGGGAAATCGAGCCTGTCGTGACACCATTTTACATGTGTCCACCTCCATTTTTCAGACAAAAGTTCCCGCAACAACCAGGGATGCTGCTAGGTAATCTCTATGCTATGACCTATAATATGTTTACCTAGCTGTATTACATGGATGATTTGCATCTTATATGTGGTGATACAGATGATTCAGAGTTAGAGAATGCTTATAAAAGAGGGATGACGATGCCATGGCTTGAAGATATGCAAGGTACGAAGGACTCAATTTTCCCCGGGTTAAGTTTGGTCCAGTGGATGAGCATGCAACAACAGAATCACGCAGGCTTCCAACCTTCCCTAAATAGTAGCCTCAACTTTGAAGATCCGTCTAAGTTATTAAGCTTTCAATCCCACCCGCAGTCCAACAAATTAAACCAAAAGAACCAACCCGTGACTCCCCTGCAACAAGTCTCTCCTCCGTGGCCCCAACAACATCAACTCTTACATCCCACTAACGTCAATCAACAACACCAACAGCAACAACCTCAACAGCATCAGCAACAATTGTATCAACAACATAATAATTCTGTATACAATCAACTACAACAACAACAAAATCAACAAAACCAACAGTTGCTGCAACAACAGAAACAACAATCGCTACAAAATTCAGGAAACACACAACCTCAGCAAAGTGGTTCGGCTAATAGGACTTCATTTAATTCGTCGCCCATGTCACATAATCAAATGGGACAACAACAGATACAGTTACAGCATAACCTGTCACAAAGGCAACAAAGCCTGTCAGAACAGCAGCAAACGCTGCAGATGCTGCAAAAATTGCAACAACAACAACAACAGCAGCAGCAACATCAATTCTTCTCACCAACAAGTCATGTAGAGCCTCTACAACATCAGGTTTTGTCACAAATACAACAGCTCAAAAACCAGCAGCAGCAACTCAGCAGTAACAGTTTGTCGACATCAACGCTTGTGCAGTCACCACACTTTCAGTCAAACCAGCAACAGAGTCAGTACAAACCAATAAGAGTTCATCCTGGCGTTACTGACGGGGATCCACCCTCTTGTTCCACGTCGCCTTCAACAAATAATTGCCAAGTAACTCCATCAAACTTCCTCATCAAGAACCAACAACCACTATCTGTCTTGGGGGATGTTCAAAGTCAAAATAGATCTGATTCAAGAGTCAAACATGAGTTATCTAACTTAAAAGTACCCGATCAAACAAAAGACAAAGCGATTACTACTGAACCTGCCACATCTGTCACATCATACTCATTGGATGCTGCTACCGGGCTTCCGCACAACTTTTCAATACCAAACTTCAGTCTGGACGGTGACAGTGTTCACTCACAACCTAGGAGCGATCTTCCTTTTGGGGCTAATCTCGATAGCCTGCCACCCGATGCTTTGTTGTCAAGGGGTTTTGATTCTCAAAACCTGATGACTAACTATGTTGGTGGACATAGAGATATCGAGACTGAGTTGTCAGCTGCTGCGGATATAAGTCCCCAGTCGTTTGGGATGCCCGTTGATATGTCTTTCAAACCAGGTTGTTCAAATGACAATATTGCTGCTAAGGATGCTAATGGTGTCGTAGGAAATGGGTTGTGGGGTAACCAGACTACTCAACGCATGAGAACATACACAAAGGTAATGTATATCCACGATTCTTTATGTATATGTTATAGCATTTCTGGAACTTGTATTGTTAACATTGCTGGTATTTGATTATTTTGAACAGGTCCAAAAGCGTGGATCAGTTGGAAGAACAATCGACGTGACACGCTACAAGGGGTATGAAGAGCTAAGACACGACCTTGCTCGTATGTTCGGCATCGAAGGCCAGTTAGAAGGAACGGAATGGAAACTTGTTTACGTTGATCACGAGAATGACATATTACTAGTCGGTGACGACCCATGGGAGGAATTTGTGAGCTGCGTGCAAAGCATAAAGATTCTGTCATATTCAGAAGTACAAAAGATGAGTTTAGACGGTGATTTGGGTGGTAACGTACCTGCAGCAGTGCCCAACCCAGCTTCTAGTGGGACTGATAGTGGTAACCCGTGGCGAGCAGCATATGATGACAATTCGGCAGCATCGTTTAAGAGGTAAAATGTGTATTATATGTATCGATGATGGCGATTGATGAGCTGAATAGGTATTTGTAAATGTTGTAATTATATACTGAGATATCAGAAAGAAAGATAGGCTACTTACTTGTCTTTACATATATATATATATACTAGACTATAGACCCGTGGGTTTCACGGGTGGAAATAAAAATATTTTTTGTTTAACGTTATCAATAAACTATTGAAACTTACAATTTGTGAGTTAAAAGACTACAAAATCTAATAT